>JABMBV010057394.1:0-13663 GCA_018906735.1 Mesochorus sp. PSUC_FEM 10030011
AAAAAAAAAAAAGAACGAACGAACCAACACATACACACGAGCTTGTTAAAACCATCGTGCACTGAATTTTCGAGATACAACTAGAGTGGAGTAAATAACATATATACACGAGTGTCCATTCAATGGGGGAAAAAAAAAAAGTTTCGTGATTTTATACAAGGGTTGCAAGCAGAAGCTATGCTGTAATAAAATAACGGAATTTTCGCGCATCGTATATACCGTCAAAGCAATAAAAAAAAATCCAATATTTCGGCACTCAAAATATATGCAGTATTCAATTTAGTTCCTTTTCCCTCACTCCCTAGCATCCCTGGAATTTACATGTTTTATACCTATGACGTGTGTCATCAAAAGTGACGTGAATAAACTGTAAATTGGGAAAATCGTATGTTCGGTATTTATACAGTCAAACCAATTTGGATTCTATATTGATATAAAAATAATGAATACAATACTTATGCTATGGTGAAATAACTTGTTGATTCAATTACATAATTTCATTGATAAAAAAAAAAAGAGAATGCAGAAAAACGCGGTTAAAAACTCCATATACTCGCACGATATTGTATCAATATTCACAATGAGTTGAACGTAACAACTATATACAGTCTGTATAATTTCTACATGGGAATCAGTGAATACGTTAATATCGTCGAAGCGTGAGATTTCCGAGTAACGCATCGCGAGCTGATTGAAATTATAAAAAAAAGAAAGAAGAAAAAAAAATATAACGGTACAGGATACACTCGCGACGTTTCAATGTGGTTTTGCGTATACGTATCGAGCACAACGTTAAATTCGTAATGTTGTTCCATGCTCGAAATGCGGATTCACCACCAATAAATTATGCACAAACCAGAGGGTGGTAAATGCCGAAATGTATATACATAGAAACACGTTTGTCCTGCCAATGAATTTCCAAAATCAGTGTTGCCCGCGGAACGATAAATAGCAGCAGCATAGAGGGAATTTCGTATAAAATGTATGACGAAGGGCAATTAATTGTTGAATAAAATATGAATGAAATTGGAAACCGATTTTTGGTGTACACTGTGTGACTCGGTGCCGGATAAATAATTTTTTTTCTTTCGAAAAAATTCGCTTCGTATGTTCGAGGAAAATTGTTTAATGAGAATCATTAATTATAAGCATTGGAATTGACATGGTACGTCCCATATATGAATTCCGAATGAGGCAAACTGCGATGGTGAGGAGGAAGGAGATGAGTGTTGGGCGATCCGTGAAATGAAAATACGAAACGCCCGATGTTCGTGACGTATCGCCCCGGAAGTATAGAACAAGCAATATACAGTGGAATACATAGGCTTTGCTCGATTCTCCTTTCGGATTCCAAATTTTCACACGATTCGATGATTCCACACGTTATTCATTGTCACCTTTCATCGTGATGAGCGTTGTATAGGCAAGTGCGATTCGTCACAGATGTTATACGATGCATAACGAACACACGTTAAAAAAAAAAACTGATATGCTCGATACAATACTCGGTATTATTAATTCTCCGAGCTGTCATTTAGTTTTTTTTTTTTTTTATAAATCACGCAAGAAACAACAAGTGGAAATTTTTTTTATTCTTCCTTTCCCCTGCGGTTCTTTTGTCTTTTATCTTTTCACGTATATCCATTTGAATCACGTGCCAAGTTGACTGTAAAAATTTTGTACTAACCGCCATTCGCTTTAAGCTCCGCGACAGGGATCGTAAAATCCACTGCTGCGTGTTTCACTTTCCGAGTTGACTGCCAGACTGAGAAATCCCGTCGCAAAACTTGGCAAAAAAAGCTAGCATTTTCGAAACAACCATTAACATATGTATCACTTGAAGTTTGAAATGAAACGAAAAACTTGAAAGAACTAATTTACGATAAAATTCTCATCTTCTTTTTTATACGTTTTTATGTTTATTATTCATAATTCAACTTGATACGAATTTACGATGATAATTCTCTAAACTTCCCACTCGTATTTTCCCTCCGCGTATTCGCTCTATTCGATGTATGACGCGCGTTTTTCCTACGTAGGAAAAAAAAAATCGGATCCTCGACTCGGGATGGATGGAGGGATAAAACGTTCCGTACGTGCTTGTTCGCTGCAAGAAGAAAGCTCTTTGATTGCACGCGTGCCACTACGTTGGAGATGGAAACGTAATTCACACAGATACAAACACAGCTGGTGCATCAGCAGAGGAAAAAGTTGGCAAGTTTCTTTCTCCGAGCATCGATAGCAGGAATATAACCTTTTGCGAAGGAATCTGGGCAGAGATCAGTCTCGGGTAATCCTATAGCTGCTGAGAAAACTTTTTTCGTAAAAATCCAGAACTATATCCCGCGGCAGTATGAATGACATTTGGATTACGATGATCTCGTTGTGACTGGGGATAAGTTTGTCGAGTATTTAAAGTTTGCTATCTTTTCCTAAAAGAGTCTCGCGATGCGTTTCTGCGATGAAGAATGAAAAGAGTATGAATACCGATAAAAATCAGGGACATGAAAAATAAGGACCTAGAGGCTGCCAAGTTTTGCTTATCAGTGTTATATTCTGCTGTAAATAATCTCTCATATTTTTGCTCGAAGTAGCAATGATTTTTTATGAAATTACGTATTAATAGAGTAGGGGAAAATTCCTTTTCATTTTTTTCCACTTATCTGACTTATTAGCCGAGTATTTTTTAGTGTGTAAAAGTCTCACACTACCCCAAAGATCGGAATATGCTACGTAAGATTTTCATCTTATTCTAATACAAAAAAAAATGAGATAAGTTTTCCATTTCCATAACATCAACTATTGATGTACATTTCGCTGCGTTACAAGTGATATATAGAAATAAGAAATATTTATTTTTTGTTACAATTAAAAGTTTGTAAACTCCAATAAAAAGTAAATATATATATCATTCTAGGTTGCAACGCTAGGTTGAAATGATTTTATTTGAAAAATATTGTGCTGTCAATAGCAGATGTTCTACAAACGAACAACTCACCCTAGCAAAACTTTGACGAAGAGAAACTTGATGTATTTAATTAAAAAAAAAAAACTTTCTAGACACCACGTGACAACACGTATAAAGAAGTATGAAAACAAAAATTACAATATTCCACCAATTACTATAAAAATTCATTTCTCAAGCGTAATGACATGGCTATGAACAATCGTTTAGTAATTTCTTTCGTCACGTCTCTCATAGCCTCAGTATTTCATAGAGATGCTGATGACAGCTTGTGACAGATGCTGATGGGGCCTGGGAAGCATATGGTCGTAATGGTTGAAATTCAGCCTTGACAAGGAACAAAATCGAAAGTATAATGCTTATCATCGAAGTATTCTCAAAAGAAGATACTTCAAACTTGAATGTCTACCAAAGAGAAGCTTCAAAGTAGTTTATCTTCGTGCTTAAGAGGAACGCTTGTGTCAAATGAATGTTGAGAAAAAGGAAAATAGTTTTTGAAACCCCCCCCCCCCACACATGGACATATATAACTTTTTTACCAAAGGAAACTCTGCTCTTTGTCAATTTTCCTTATCGTACTTTCGTCATCCATGTTCCTTTGCTGCGGTAAAAAAAAAAACTCTCTATACATGTATAGGCGAAACGAAGGAGGGACACCAACGTGAAACCAGATAGAAGTCGCTTCTTCTCTCGGTATCACGCGAAAATCAACGAAACGTGCAATCGAGCCCCCGTGTACTCGACTCTCGGTGAGTGGAGCGAGAGCTTTCTCCGGCCGCGTCTATCCGAGAGCACATACTCCGCAGTAACACGGGGTCTTCCTTATTCTTACAACTCTCTCCTGGAGTAAAAACGTACGACCCTTTTGTCTAGAAAGTACAAAGGGGATATACATGCAGGTTGCTCGGTGAGCAACGTGTAACAACGCGTATACAATATGGTTCCGCGCATATATGGATATACATATCCCCCCTCCCTCCGTTTTCCATCCAGCACGTAAGCTCATATCTAGCCCACACATACACAATGTGCATGTACACATCGACTGATGTACGGCAAAGACAAAGGGAAGTAATATCCGTCACATTTATTATCAACTTTTATTTATTTTCAGACATACAATTTGCCATATTATGCAAAAAAAGTTTAATGCAAATGTTGCAAAGTGAATATATTGTCTCGTTAAATTACGACGATGATTCGACCTCTCATAAAGAATATCAAGTCTCTTTACACAATGGATTTGTTCTTAATGTATATAATCAAGAGCTATAAGCGACTCGATACTCTCGACTAATAACATACTTCAGCAGACACAACAGTTAGAAAAAACGTTTAGCATTTCATGTGATTTTTTTTTTTAATCTTATTGATCTATAGTCATGTTGAAGAAAAGTCAAGTGTATATTTAATTAGAAAGTGTTAAACGATAGTGCAATCTCATTTAGTGACTGAGACATGTATACCTAAACTGTAATGATCTCACGTATTTAATGATGATCCTAGGATTATCGAAGACTTTTATTAATGATGAATTATTCCGTCAACAGCCTCGGACATTTTTTTTTGTTTAATCTTATTTATCTATAGCCATATTGAAGAAGTCAAGTCCATTCAACTAGAAAGTTTCAAACGAGTGCAATCGAATTTAGTGACTGATATATAGTACGGCTGTTTCCTAAATTGTAATGACTGCCACGTATTTAATGATGGTCCTATAGGATCGTCAAGGACTTATGATGGATTATTCGACCAAATGTCTTTAATATTTTTTAAAAAATCTTATTGGATCTATAGCTGTGTTGAAGAAAAGTAAAAACTATATTTGATTGGAAAATGTCAAACGAGTGCAATCGAATTTAGTGACTGAGATATAATACGGCAGTTTCCTAAATTGTAATGACTGCCACGTATTTAATAATGATCCTAGGATCATCGAGGACTTATCAATGATGGATTATTCGATCAACCGTCTCGGACATTTCATATCGTATGAAACAAGCTTACGCTCGCGAACGAGATCCAGCTTCGAGAGCGTGGGCTCAAGGAAAACAAGCCTTCGCTATATGGGATTACGTTTGTCTATAGGATTAACTAATATTCGGGAGATGATGCCGAAAATTGTGTAATCCGCAAACAGCCGGCCACGCAATATACACTCGTGTGTCTATCCGATTAGAAATCCAAATTCAATCAAATTTATGCTAGATATTGTAACATTCTGCCGAGTAAAAGATGAAAAACACTCGGGATGATAAATTGCAGTTACAAATTTTAGAATTTAAATGTGAGTGGATGAGTAGAAAAAAAAAAGAATATAAATGATGACAATTTTACGATGAATTTCGGCATTTTCTACGACACTTTGGTGGAGACCGCCTCGAGGCTCAAGAGCCCAGACGCCATTGAGAACACTCGGAATTTGTGTGTCTATGTGTGTGTGTGTAGTATGTGCTTTCTCGATATGCCTGCACCAGACGAGTTTAACGTCGTATACAACAATGACAAGGAGAAGCAAGCGCGCAAGGGATTTCAAAAGCTCTTGCGGATATCAAAACTGAGAAATGAAAGAGTTGGGGGGAGTTTTTCGTTGAAGAAAAACGTAACGTCGGTCAGCCGGACAATGTACGTGATTTTTATTCACCATATACAATTTTCTCGTTACACTTTATATATCACGCGAAAGCTTCTCGCCTGTTTTACTGTTGGTTATATATCGCATCACGTTTTAAATGCCGCATTGTTCTGCCCCGCGAAAATAAATATTTCTGGCTTTGCGAGGATCTAGTTCCTTTCTTTCGTAATTCTTTGTTCAGAAGAAGAAGAAGAAGAAGAAGAAGAAGAAGAAGAAAAAAAGAGACCTCTAGCACATAAAAGCTAGAGAATAATGAACACGAGAAGAATATCCACCGCCAAATGATATTTAAAATCGGACCTTTGGACAAACGCAGTTGAGAAATTCTTTGCCGTGACGTTTATTCGTTGGACTTTATTTTTTTTCTTTTGCGTATTATTGTACGGTGTCTTTCAGTTTTTTACCTCGCTCACTGCATTTGTTGTCTACGAACAACAAAAAAAAAGGAAGAAAAATTGCAGCAGCAAGTCATTTGCGAATGGGGTCACCGAGCTGTGCTAATCAAGAGTTGAATATATTCGCCCACAATAATTTCAACGAATAACCCAGACACGTTATTATATATTATTAAGATAATCATCCATCTGTGATAACATTTAGCAACGAGAGCAAAATATATACACATATAAATACATGTCTTTCTCTATATTTTTTAGCACATTTTCAAGAAGAAAAATGCGTTGGTTGTCGTAAAAAACGAAAAAAAAGGAAGCTTTTGCGTTCCAGAAAGGAAATAACAAAAGCTTTAGACGGTTGTCGCGTTCATATTGTTCGCGAAACATGCGCTGAAGCGCAACTCCACCACGTCGACGGCACCGACGTGGTCCGCAGACTCTCGAGACGCACAAGTGTACGAGTCCCTCTCTCTCTCTCTCTCTTTGATACCTTCCACGCTCGTTAACACGTCAGACGTTTTGAGTCATTATTTTGACCGTGACAATATGACGTAGAAAAAGAAAAAAAAAAAATTTTTTTCGCACGAAAACAGAAAGAGAAAAATCATGAAAAAAAAAACGTGTAACGACATTGCCCGCGAGGAAAAATTGAAAAAGATAGGCTGCGAAGAAATGTTTTTTTTCGTAATTTTTACCATAAAGTTAAAGAGAACGATGATTATTATTTATAACGAGTAAATCTGTGAGAATATCCCTGACATAACTGCGTCCTCGTGCTCGCGAAATCACGAGCCGCGGCTTTGTTATCGTTGTTGGTCTTACGGTGTGCTCTTCTCGCGTTCCGTCATCTCGTCAACACCGCGGGTTACTCTCTCTCTCTCTCTCGAGCGCGACGTTCAAAGATCGCACTGTGTGGCCTCTCGTACGTCGCGTATACCTATAAAGTTCTCGCGGTTTGTCGATTCAACGACCGCAACGTTGAGGTTTTAAGGGATCGTGAGCCCACACACACACACATATATATATATAGAAAGCGAGAGAGAGAGAGAGAGAGAGAGAGAGAGATGAAAAGGTGTAGATTGTGGATAAACTTGTTAGTTACGTAACAAAGGTCCGGCTTGTACTAACCGGGTACAGAGTTAACGCCAAGTTGTTTCACGTTTGAGCTAGACGAAAGTTAGTTATACGACGCAATTACATCCTTACGCTTCTTGCCATTGGATCGCACGGAACTACACCGACTCTCTATACCTCGGTAGCTCCGAAAAAACGAAACAACCCTTAAAAAAGTATATATAAACATTCGTGACGTCGGAAAAAAAGAAGGAAAACCGCGAAAGAGACCGCCAAGCTCATGAACGTGATACGCATTCGTGCTTATATATATATATATACTATATATATGTATAAATGTGTGTATATATAGATATATAGATAATAAGTACGCTAGTAATGACGGTAAACATCGCCCGTAAAACCACCCCCGTTATATTGTTATTTTTACAACTTCTTTTTTTCCCCCTTTTATTTCTCTCATTTCTTCGAGCCGTGCTCGCGGCTAATGGATTTTTTTTTCCTTCCCCCGTTTTTTTTTTTCCCTCATTGTCTGTTGAACGAAGGAGCTTAGATCGCGAGCTAGAGAAAAAGAGAGAGAGAGAGAAAAGGAGAGAGAAAGCGACGAACGAGAAAATCTCGGCTGCTGTTTTCTTGCTGTGTGACCGGGAAAAATCCTCTTACCAGTTCCTCAGTGAAAAAGGAGATGGGGGGGGGGTTGAGAAACGAGTGGAAAAGACGGAAAGAACTAAGAGGGATTTATAACGGTATATAGGAGAAATAAAGGTGTTCTGTTGGTGGCACGATGCAAGGGTACGAAACGACCCCCCTTGGTCTTCTCTTCGTATATATATAGATATATATTGGCTCATCCACGCGGTATATACGTAGTCATCGTATATACAAACCCAACCCCTCGTTGTTGGTAGTACGCCTGTGCCTGCTTCTCCGCCAGTTAATTAAGACACCCTCGTCCCTCGGAAGCACGCACCAACTGCGAGAATCACTGAAGGCATCCTGGAGGAGAATTTATACAGTGCTCGCCTTTCTCGCCACCTCTCGCCTTTTTTATCCCTGGGGCGACGAAAAAAAAAAAAACTTTTCCAATTCAATATTTTTGTCGTCTGGTGCGCCCGCGCGCGCGCGACTACCATTGCCTGTGACATAAATGCCAAATGTTTCTCGTGATTTGAAGTAACCGAATGTTCATCCGTTCGCTCGGGTTGACCTCGTAAACCGATGAGAGAAAAACTTTATTTTCTATTTTTTTTTATTTTCCTTTTTAAAGAAAGGTTTCGCTGCAACAAAGCTCGAGGGAATTCATATAATTTCAAATTAGAGAGTTAAGCTTCGAACGAAATAACTTGGTAAAGGAAAAAGAAAAAAAAAACAAAATCACTTCCAGTAAAAGAGCCAAAATTAAATTTCCTTCGGTATGATTCGGCGAATATATCGATACGCCCGATACACGTCAAAGTATATATTTGTTACGGTTGGGATTCTATACAATTTCAAACTACTCGTTCGGTAATCGATACTCGATCCTTTCTACACTATTTACTCTCTTTTTCCACCCTCATTGTATCTCGAATTTTACGCCCCAATGACTCGTGTTCACTCGATCCTCACCAGCACCAGCAGCAGCAGCAGCAACGTCAAGGGAACTGCTGCTCCCTCTCACTTCTTCTTTTTTTTTTACAGGTACATATCACTATATTCTACCAGCAGTTACTATTCTACCCCTATCCTTCCACTCACAGACTCGTGCACATTGTGCGACTCTCCCAGTACGATGGAAAACGTGAAGGAAATCGACTTGGTTCCTCGGCGCGTACATGTGAGCATGTCTCGCGGTACGATAAACTCTGTCTCGGTACTACCGACGATCGTAAGTCACAAAATAAAAGCATGCTTCGCTATACGGAGCGTGAGAAAAAGGAATTGCACCAGCTCGAATATTTTAGATATATATTAAGAAAAAAAAAAAGATGAAAACGCTGTACTCAATGTTAGGAATCCAAAGATTGGCACACTTTTGGCAAAATGTTATCGATGTAAAATCGAGGCCAAAGATTACAACTATTTGTTTTTTTTTTTTTTTTAAGGAAAAGAGCGGAAACCTCAGAATAAAATTCAGAAGAGAGAAAGATAAAGACAGAGATAGAGGGAAAAAAGTAGAAAATAGTAAAAAATTGAGTTGTACATATCATGAGTTACGATCGACATTGCTTTTGGGTCTTCTTCCGAGTTTTGGCTCTTTCGATCCAGTCAATGGACTCACAGAATCATACGTTGAATCTCGAAGTATATATTCGAGTCATGGTGACCGAACAGAAGCATCTTTTACGATCTTTATCATTTCCTTGGCCAGAGCAATGCATCTCACAATCTCACTCTTAGCCTCGTTCATCGATTAAAGCTCGAGCAGAATTCAGTTCACAGTACATGTGCATACAAACAAGAAAAATAAAGAGTTGGAGTCATGAAAATTTAACTCAAGTCTACAATGATCTCATACGTTCTCATATTCACTAATGTCTTTTTTTTTTTTTACGTGAACGTAATTCGTAATTAAAGATACGTTTCCATTATTTCAAATGTGCAAAGTTCGAGGCTCCGATGTCGTAATCATTTTCCGTTTAACGGAGAGAGAAAGAGAGAGAGAGAGGGGCTTAAAATGACAAAATAATGTTCGCAAGTCTGGAAATTTAGTGACAAAACCTGTCAACTCATTACATTTTCAATGTATCTGTTCAAACTACGTGACCATTCGTGCCAAGTATGAATTTCATGGGAGAGTGGTTGAAGCCCAAAAGCCCAATGGCAACTAGACTAGGATTCAACGTATAAACTTTGAACTTGATCTGCGTCTGTATATAGTTGAAAGACTGTATATATATATGTAGCTTTCGAGCTCGTAAGAACACACAAAGTGAATATTAGCGAGAGCTAGAAGAGACGACGAGACTGCGACGAACTTTTGGGGACTGAGGATGAGTTGTTCAATCTGCGTCCATGTATGGATATATACAAGCGCACGTGGAGCTCTTTTTAGAGGTCTCACGTCTTGTGGGATTTTATATTGAATGTGAAAAATCCTCAGCTATAATTTTGCTTATATTTCTATTTTTATTCAGTCGCTATATCGATCGACCAATTTTTTTGTGCAACATCGCGATGTCCGCGTAGTCTAATCGAGGAGAAGAAATGGCAGAAGATCCACAATTAGCATAACCACTTGATTCCGAGAATAAACCCGGTTAGTCCAGATTCCTTTCGTGCGTTATTATACAGCATTCGAACGTTTCTATACACGCGAATATATAATTTTCTTGAATATCCATATACTGCGAGTTCTCCGAATGGGATTTCTTGTATGTGGCTTTTTAATTGACTAACGTGTGTATGATGATATTACGAAAGCTACTGTACACGAGCACGTATATCGTCGTACATAAAAGATGAGGTCAAATTGTAAAATATATGTGGTCCCACACACACAAACACACACACCACCCACACACACGTGTGTAATAACTTTGCTCTTTCGCCGCTGCTCTACACCTCTTTCACACGTTTCTGCATATGTCTCTTTTAGAATTATGTTAATGTCAAGAGGACGATTCAAGTCGGGACTTTGTGGTCAACACACGCGTTTCATTATTCCGGCAAAAATATATATGAGAAGAAAGTTTGCGGTTTGCCGTGTGTGACTGCAAGCTATGTTTATTACGTTTATCACGGTCAGTAAAAGTGAAAAGAGAGAGAGAGAGAGAGAGAGAAGTAGTAGAGTGGTTTGTGTTGAAGCAAGAGATTGTCAACGAGTAGTATGAAAAATATAAATCTTTAAAACGAAAATTCAACTCCTAGAAAGAAATTAACACAATTTTTCAAAGGAACTTCAAGGACGTGCAATGTATAAGGGCATACAAATTCTGCAGTCAGCACCATTCATTATAATGAATAAAGATATGCATTTAGTGAATTACGACGATTTAAGAACCTGTGCTTTCACTGCACACTCTTAAAGCTCCTTTAAAAAACTTCATTTCTTTATAGAAGTTAGATGTCAATTTATGTAATTTATTATTTTATTCACAACTTTTTTAGTGACTCGGAAAATTAATTTTCGTCACTAAATATCATTATATATATTGAATCGTATTACTTTTTTTTTAAATTTAATAAAAAATACTGATAAGTGAAATATAATTGAAAGGTACAAGGGTCATATAAATGAAAATAAAGTCTTTAATATGAAAAAAAAAACAAAAATTTTGTTAACACCTTTACAAAGGAATTTTTGTAATGTTCACTTTAAAAGCTTTCATTTTATACATAAAACTATACGTTTGTGGTTATTTTTTTTTGATCTGGTAAAAATAATCGTTTTTACTGCATGTGTAAAATGCGATGTCATATATATAATATAGTTCTTGACATTCAGATAAAGTTAATGACATTTCGTTAGACAAAATTGGTTTACTAGTTCAGTCTCAACAACTCTACACGACAACATACACACATCAATATAAATTATTAAACCATAACCATTCTTTTTTTTTTTCGCGCGTGGTCTAGTAAAAAGTTGATAACAACTGACGTAGAGTTCGTTGAGGCAAACTTGTGGTTAGATCAGGGTCTTTCATTAAGTAGTTACAAACAATTGTTTCCAAGTTCTATCCCTCGATATTATCTCAATAAAAATCACTCGATTTACATTTACGATATTGTAGATCGTCAACGAGAGATTGAAAAATTAAGGCAACAGCACTTGACCCAACTTCATACACGTTTCCTCGTTATTATCACCTTAATTTTCACCCTGGTGAAATATATGCATCGTCTCTGTCGTACTCGACGGCGATAGCGTTCCCGAGCGCATAATTAGATTAGCACATAATTGGAAAGAGAAAGGAAGAAGAAGAATTGGCGCAATTCGCGTCGTCACGTTGTTATAACGTTGTATAAAGATATGGCTCATAATGTATATATAGCGACTCTGCTTTCAAGATCGCATTCTCGTCGTGTCGTTTTTCTCTTGTGCCGAAATAATATTCATCCTTTGGTCGACGAATGATCCAAGACTTTCTCAAGAAATATCTCTCATCGTGAATTTCGAAATTTTCAACGACTTTTATAACCGCAAAACAATTTGATTAAATTGAGTAACTTGATTATATAGGCGCAGAAAAGGTTTTATCTACTTAAATCATATTTTTTGAATCATCTAAAAATAGTAATTTATGTGTTAACATGATACGAGTAGTGAAATAAACTTCATTTCACTTCATTTGGTGTGCTCATTTCAATTCATGCTTATACGGAGAGTGAATGTTTTTTTTTTTTATATAATATCAATCAACGATAATGCAATCAATGTGCAATTTTGACGATCTCTACTCAACCCTTTGAATCATACATTTTTTTTGCATCATCAGATAATTATGAAAATTTTCGTTCAAGAATTTTTGGAAACGCTCATTAAGAATTTGCAGATATGCAAAATTAAAAATAGCTGACACAAAAATTCTTATCTTCAAGAATATCGATCGAAATTCGAATTTTTAATCGACGACTTTAAAAAATCACACATACCAAGTTTCACGTCAAGTTATTTCGAACAGATTATTCAAAAATAAATTTGTCCATAAAACCGTGATTTTTTTTATGATTAATAATATTTTATTATATAAAAAATGACCTCGATTGAACTGTACTTTTAAATTATCTCAAAACTACAGTAGCTAAGAAGTGGAAGCAGAAACCGAATCCGAATACACGAACAATTAGGCTTGTAGCCAAAAATCGAAATGGTAAATTGGGACTTGGGTAAAAATCCATAAGGTCGCGTGTTGAAAATGGAATAAATAAATAAATATAATATATGAGCGCGATAGATGAAATTCTAAATCAATTGATCCACATCAGGGATACTGATGAAAACTCGTTGGAGGCAATTGATGCGAGTTCCATTATCATTATCGGATATCCATTTAATTTACGATGATCACCGAGGTGAATAATGAACGATTCACATGTATACATATAGATCGTAATGCTACAAACTCGCATATATATATATATAGAAACAACGATCAAGGCAGTTCCTTTATTGCAATAATATTTCGAAACGAGATACGAGCGTGTGCCTATATATCGATATATAGGCTATCGAAAACGTGATCGCAGTTGACAATCTCGTCCTCTCGTTTTCACCAAATCCCCGTACGAATATATAATACACTTTTGGCCCGTACGCAGAGCGAATCGTGTCTGGAAGCGGGTGCTCTCTTCTGAAGGAACATTCGTGGATCGTGGATCGCAGGATTCTGGCTGGTCGCCAAGTTACTCTCGCGAAAATGCGCCAAGTTACGTGCACCGTATACCATTCACATGTAATACGTTCTCGATCGGATGCGCATAGGGTCTTTCATTCGGAGTAAATTTTTTGTTTCTTCTTTAAATCATTAATAAAATATCACGTATATTAGGATGTGTCACAAAAACCAACGTTTTTTTCAAAGTATATTTGTTGAAAAATCGATAGAATATTTCAAATAAGAAATATTACGTTACACATTTTTTGGTCAAAATCTCATTCGTCAGAGATCG
>JABMBV010057504.1:0-13645 GCA_018906735.1 Mesochorus sp. PSUC_FEM 10030011
ATATATATATTTGTTCGCGAAAGCGCGATGATGGCGGACATGCGGGGAGTGAATTGGAGCACGTGCACAATGACCGTCGGAGAACGAGAGAATGCCAGTTTTCGGTAGGTGCTTAATTGCGGAGAGCGTTGTTGGAATATTGCGGCGTGTGGAACGTAAGGGAATGCAGCTTACGCGGAAACGGGCGGGGGGGGGAGTGCGGCGTGGCAGGTGAAATTTACACTCTGGGGCGCGCGAGGGCGCTCAACGAAAACCCTCGCCCGACGTTGCATTATTTCCACTGACATTAGTTCGTACGTTTTCTCCCCCTTTTTTTATTTTTATTTTTATTTTTTTCAATTTCCATTCTTTTTTGTTTATTTTTCGACGCATCGTTCTCTCGCATAGCATAAATCATGTACCTGCTGGCGCTAAAATTAACGAAAAGCGTTGCGATAAAAATGAGTATTTCCTCCGGTAACGTGCGCGAGCGCCGAGTCAGGAATTTTCGATGTTTTTTTTTTTTTTTCATCTCTCTCTCTCTCTCTTGCTCCCTAGCTACATATATCATCTTCCTCTATATCTCTCATGTTCAATTGCCATTCTCCGTATTTTCCTCTTTCCCTCATATATGCGCGGATATACGAAAAAATGCAGCATCAGCATGTGCCAGACAAGCTTTTTTCTTTTTTTTTAGACTTGCATTAATTACGTAGAAGCTTAAGAGGAATAAAAAAAAAAACAAAAAAAAAAAATTGTTGTATTATTTATTCCAGCAAAGCTCACGAGTTGACTCCGCGCGCTCCGGTTATTTGTCGGCCTTTTCTTGTTTTTGTTCACATTTCATATATATTGGTCGCATATGTATGCCCCGCGGAGCAAAAGAAAGACAGAGGGATGAGGAGGAGGGGGAGGGGAAAAGAATCCTTCGCGTACGCGGGCACTCCAATATCCGAGTAATAATTTTAATGAAATTCCTCATGGTGTGACTCTGTGTACGAAGCTCGCACAGAGGAATGGAGCGCAAAAGAAGGAACGAGAGAATCGGCGCGCGCTCTACGAATTTCAATCTTCGACGAGAATGACTCTCGCGCCTCTGACGTACTATATTGCAATATATATATATGTGTAAAGGCTATAATGCTCAGGACGCGGTTCAAAGGCCACGCAGGATAGAAGAAAATAAATTGGATGAAAAAAAAAAAAAAAAAAAAATGCGATACGACGGAGAAGAATTGCTGATTTTTATTTCATCCTCTCCCTTCCCCCTCCATCGAACCCCTTGCAGCTCTCGCGGATATAATCGAGACTCGCGCATTCAATGATTGCATATATATACACACAAAAACATACGTAAGACAAAAAGAAACGTTTAATTGTTGATGAGTGTTGTGAGGCTGAAAAGTATCCTAGGAGGAATGGCACTCGATCTGAGATGACTTTATTCGCGCGAGATGAAAAAAATGAAGCGGGCGCAAAAGGCGGAAATAAAAAGAAAAAAAAAAAGAAGAAGAAGAAGCGAAGAGTGAATCACGAGGAAAGTTTGGCGTCGACTCCGCCCGCCCGCGCTATTCGACTTTGAGAGATTTCCACTTGTGGGGCTCTCACGAGAAGGACCAAACTATCCTTCGACTATTATATACGAGGGACGGATTTAACGCCAACTCGGCAACTTGAAAAATCGCTCCGTACTTCTACGATTATTTATTTTTTTTTTTTTTCTATTCGTTGCTATTGAATTTTTGAGCAATTCTATATATATATATATTCATAGCCAAGGACGTAAAAGTAGTGAAGAGGAGGAGGGAGAGAGGGAGGGAGAGGGAGGAAAGGAGTATTCGTTCCATCGAGCCAAGACACGGACTAATTTCGAAAGTGGTGGCGGTTGAGCTTCCGCCCTAGCAGCTTTTTTCTTTTCTCTTTTTTCCTGCCTTGGCGACAACTCCCGCTGACGATAGAATAGAGAAAGAGCTCACTATCTCGCGCTCTCTCTTTCTCTTGTGCGCTGAATTTCCTCGGTGTATATAAAACGGACGCGCGAGTGATATGGGTATATATATATATAGGACGGACGAGGGAGAGTCTGTGGGGAAAAGAGAAAAAAAAAAGAAATTGCAAGGAAGGCTAGCAGCGTGAGAAAACCGAGAGGTCCACACGGTTGAATGGAACGGCTATAAGAGAGAGAGAGAGAGAGAGAGAGAGAGAGAGAGGAACGGGATGAGCGAGAAAACGACGAGTATATGGGAGGGACGAGACGGAACAAGGACCTGTGAGGGTGTGGGTGTGTGAGGAGATGGAAGAGGGGGGGGGGGGAAAGAGGAAGGGAAGCAAACTGACGGAAGAAGAATAGTCTCGGCGTTGACGACGAGAGTCGAGACAACACTTTTTCAATCTACCGTATACTACGTGTATTTTTGCCCCTTAAAAAAAAAGAAGAAAAAAAAAAAAATACGTTGATTGTTCCGAAAACGAGGCTGAAAAATGCCTTCATATTTTTCTTGAAATGATTTTTTTTTCGTCTTCTACTTTTTTCCATCCCCTCCCTCCCCTCCCCGTTCCCCATTTCTAAATACATGCAGAGGCGTCGTGACGAAAGCCTCGCGAGTCGACGGAGGCCGCAAAGGAGCCGATAAAAATATGCCAGCGCAGCACAAATCAGCGCACAGCCTCTCGAGATTTCAGACTCAAGATTACTTTGCTGTTTCAGCATTTATTAATTTTTCTGCCTCTTCTTTTCAATGAAAACGTTTTATATAGTGTATATATATACGTGCTATGGCAATATAATGAGTAAGTTCAACAAAGACAAGAAATTCTTTTTTTTTCTTAATAAAAAAAAAAAAATACGAAGAGAAGGAAATAAGATGATGGAAATAATCGATCGATCGATTGTACATTCGTTCGTTTTATAATAGATCGAGAAAGGATGATTGATCAGCATGAATCATAGTCTCTCTTTTTCCGGGATTCTCAGCCCACAGACTCATCGCGTTTCGAACTTTTTTCCGTTTTTTTTTTTTTTTTTTTTTATTCATTTTTATTATTATCAAGCCGCACAACGTGCGGATAGCGGGATATAGCCTCGAGCGTCAAGGATGCACGCTCGCGCTGCTTGTCAACTGTCTGAAAAAATGATGAATCGAAATGGCTCGCGGCGATACGACAAGCTTTCGCCGCTCTTTCCTTGCACACACCCCCTCCCCCGTCTCGCTATATTAAATCGATAAATATCGTGTTGCACGTAAATTGTTCGAGGATCAAAAAGGCCATATCTCGGGTTGGTCATACATTGTTTTTTTTTTTTTCTTTTTTTTTTTTAAATATTTGGGGAAAATGAAGGGAGATACGCGATGATAATGACGCTTGGGGGTGTTCATCGGTTGCGGGAGCGTCGGCTCAGCGGCACGGATCGATCGTACGCGATAATACTACCCCTTCCTATAGCTAACCCAGCCTCAACCGCCGCACGAGCACCGGGGAGCGAATCTCTCTCGCGTCCCTCTCGCAGGCTTCGGAAAACCAATCTATTTATCACCATTATCATTATCATCGTTATCATTATCATCATTATCGTTTATAATATACATATATAGATTAAACACGAAATTTCTTTAAAAAAAAAAGAAACAATGGGGGTAAAGAAAAAAAAAATTGTATTCGTTGGACCTGCTGAGTTCTGTCGACGCGATCTTGGCGAAATCTCGGCCAAAAAACCGAGTTGAGAATACGTCGGAGCAAGCGGTTTCACGCTCCAGATTGCGCGACTTGGCCAAGAGTCCAAGAAAACGCGACGTCAATCGTCGTGAGAAGCCAGACGGCATCTCGCTTCTCGTTTTTTTTTTTTTTTTTATTCTTTCCTCTTCACCCTCCATCCCTTCTTCTTTTCTCCCTCGAATGCAACAAAAAGCTCCCCTGAGAACAAAAAGAATGCAATCGTGTTTCAGAGTTTCGGGAGCTCTGCGGGCTCGATCCCTTCATAGATATTTTCTCTTTTATACGAATTTGTATATTCGTGTTTTTTCGTATATATATATATGATCGAACGAACTTTGAACGAGCGTCGATTGAATGTTGGATATATATACAAATGTATATATCTGCGAATTTGCCCGATTGATCGGGAATTTGTTTGGTTATTCGGTTTCAGGAGAAAGCTGAATCGACGTAACGGTCCAGTACGCCAGGATGGCAGCCAGTTGGCTACTGAGGGCTGTCCTCCTGTTCGGCCTCCTCATCCTCGTCCAGGGTGAGTCTCTTTTTCTCTTGAAATTCAATAAATTATACTCTCGTTAGTGGATAACATTTTTTAATAACAATAATTATATAGCTTTGCCATTATATGTCGCAAAATAATGTGCATATACATACAAACAAATTGATTACATTGTGTTAGAACAATAAAAAAAGATTTTATTTTAACACTTCAGATTAAGAAAATATATATGAAGGATCTGTGCAGCAGAAAAAAATAAAATTATTGAATATTTATGTGCTCTACGATGAGAAAAGAATGAAAGTGAGTAAGTGTGAAAAGCTCAAATGCCGATCATCGACCATGTTTTTTTAATAACATTAACCCTGCTCCACTGTCGCTCTGGGTCATTAAATACCGCAGAGTAAAATTCCATTTGGGGATTTATAGCCATTTCTAGCTATTTATAGCGTAAAAAACAATCATTTTTCAGCTTTAATAAACATTGATTCGCATTATACAAATATTAAAGGAGTAGTTAGGAATTTTTTTAGATTTCTCGAAGTATTTAAATCCCTTAAAAATTGTACGCAGGCACGAACGACCCAGTGCGCGATCGTAGAGAATTCCAACAAATGCTACAGAACGATGTACAAATATGCATAGAAAAAAAACATGTTTCAATGAAAAAAAATGACGTTTTTGAAAATAAAAAAAAAAATTTGATTTCAAAACGATGGATAAGAGGTTATATGAAGCGTCTATGTACAGCGAAGAAGAAGAAGAAGAAGAAGAAGAAGAAGAAGAAGTAAATTTATTGAGCGATCTGCGAGCAACGATGAGAGAGGAAAGAGCGAGAGTGCGAGTATAAGTGTGAGCAGCTCGGCATCTACCGGCGGTCCTCGTACATGGTCTTATATATGTCTATCGTTGTATGTACAATATATATATATATATACACATACACATACACATATATATATGTATATAAAGCGAAGAGCTTGTGCGCGGCGGTTTCTTAAAGATGCGAGAGAGGTGGCACGGCGTGTGACGCGCTCACTTGTTGCGCGGTGAAAGCATGCCGAGAGTCAGAAGGACTGGCATAGCGCAGGGGGACAATGTGCCAACGAGGAGGAATAAGATGAAGAAGGATGCGGGCGTGTGTGTGTGTGTGTGTGTGAGAAGAGACGCGGTTCATGCGGGGTGAAAGCGAGATGAAATCTAGGAGAGAAAAGAGAGAGAGAGAGAGAGAGAAATGCGAAGAAGGTAGTAGAGCAGATAAAAAGAAGGAAAAAGTTCCACCGGCCAATTGATTTACTCTCCCTGCTGCTCTCTCTCATCCTATTAGACGCTGTATATCACATTTTCTCGCTATATATACTCCCGAGCGACCCTTGATCCTTCATCCTTGGGTTCCGCTCGCGCGATGCCTTTTTTTCCGCAATTCTTTTTTTTTTTTCTCTCTCTCTCACTTTATATATACGTTTCGAGATCGCAGAACGCGTCGCGTTGATTTTCACGCGCGCGGCCATTAAACTCGCAAACGAGCAGAAAGCAGGGATATAAAAGGGTATTAGAAATTAGGGCGACCCGGGCCTGCGCGCGTCTGTACCACACATACACATAGAGATGTGTGTGTGTGTGTGCGCTCGCTGGCTCTGGCGCTGCTCGTATATGCCTCTCTCTCTCTCTCTCTCTGTGCGACATTATTGATTTCGAGATTATCTGGCCCCCGTGCTCCACATATTTAACAGGGGATATTGTTCTCGATGCGAGAGATGGCGCATCCTTCCGATATTCAAACCCACTCCCTCTCTCCCTCCCCCTCTTCTCGCCCTCTACTATATAGATTAATCGGACCCACCTTTTTCTTTGCTCTTTGCATATTATACATATGTATATCTTAATGATCGAACACACCTTCGATATATATATATATAATATGTATGTAAAAGTATAATGAACTCGTTCGGAATCGCAATCACGCTCTCAACATTATCTGATCATAATTCTTAGTCGCGTTTTCCTCTTATTCCCATTTTTTTTCACGTGCATATATGCACAGTTTATATAATATATATACATATATATGGAGCGTGAGACGAATGAGATGGAAATTTTCATGTCGGATCGGAAATCGAGTTGAATCCACAAGAGCTCTTCCATATGTATATATTTCGCATTTTTGTTTCTTTTTCATCATTTTTTTTTCTCTTGCTTTTATAAATGTTTTTATTCAAACTTTGGAAATTAAAGTAGAAATTTTATAGCGATAAACAGCGGAGCTGTGGGATAATATAGAGAGAGAGAGCGGGGTTTTTGAAAAAGCAACGATAAAACCGCAGAAACGTTATATATGTAAAACGCGTGTTGCTACTGCTGCTGCTGCTGCTGCTGCTACTGCTGCTGCTGTTATAAGCGGAAAAAAGCATATATACGCTAATTGCCGAGTTGGTCTACGTCGCGCAGAGAGACTATTTTTTTTATGCAATTAAGCAACCGGGATGAGAGTTAGAGAGAGAGAGAGAGAGAGAGAGAGAGAGGGAAAACATTGGTATAAGCGTAAAGTCGAATGAAGAATGACGATGAAAACGTGAAACCGAGGAACGGTTTCAAGGTGTGGAAGAAGAAAAAGGGAAAAAAATCTTTTTTGACCTCAAATGCTAATGCTCACCGCATTAAACGGACTCGTCAGAAGCATTTTTTTTTTAAAAAAACGAGATTATGAAGAGAGAGAGGGAGGGAGAGAGAGTAGATAGAGAGAACGATAGTTTTGAGGTAACACGGAATTAGCGCATATGCCACAGAATGTCGCGCGCGAGTGAATAATGTGCGATAACTTCTGCGCTTGGATTCTCCGAGTCATTATCTTTTCGTCTTTTCCTCTTTGCCAATGAATATTGTATAACCGGAGAAAAAAAAAAGAAAAAAAAAGAAATGCTCGCTTGTTCTTGACTCGATTTCTGTGGACTTTTCCCTCGAGCTTTATTATCCCACTTATTAATAATAATTCGCGGCAGAAAGCCTCGAGACAGCTTATTAAATCTTTTGATGTCTGTTGAACGTCCGAAACGTTGTCAACTCCGTGTTTTTCTTGGTCATTTCGATTATTCGTACATGAAATCGTCTGCAGCCATAGAGAGAGAGAGAGAGAGAGAGAGAGAGAGAGAGAGAGAGAGAGAGAAACGAAGATGGAGGTAAAGAGTAAAGCGAGAAAGAGAGAGAGAGAGAGAGAGAAAGCTGAAAAGGTATATGAGGAGGATGCGAGAGCAGGCTGCACGAGAGAAACGTGATGAAAACAAGAGCGAGGCTGATGAGAGTCGAGGAAGGCTCGAGTTGCCCGGAAGAACGCGATGGGGAAAAAAGAAGGGTGATTAGGCTCGGAGGGAGGGAGCAACCTCGCCCTTGTATGAAACGAGTCGATAATTAACAGGTTGAGACTCCGGGTCGAGGCTCTCTCCGGGCACTCTCGTTTTTTTTCCCTACTCCTTTCTCCACCTCTCCCCTGCGCTTTCTCCCTCGTTCTAACCCTCCAAGATCACGTAGCTGTGCGGTGAAAAAAAAAAAAAAAAAAAAAAACAACAACAAGAGTAAAAAGAGAGAAGGAGAAGAAGAAGAAGAAGAAGAAAAAAAATTCCACGGTATCGCGAAACTGAAGCGGCGGCAAAGCTCGTTCAAGTTAATCGCGGTAACGAGAAAAGTTTTCATTATACAATAGACACACACAGTGTGTGCGAGAGTCGCGTCTCGTTCGAGACGAGCGCCGCACAAATGCGTTTCACTACGAGACAGCAGGAAATATAATAATATTAATTCAAAACAGATGAAGAACTCAATCGACAGCAGGTGAAGGATGATAATACAGCTTGATCAAGGATATTTTGTATCCTGTTGAATATAGGGTGTGTCCAGGATATCGAGAACGACGGGATATTTCGTCGCGCGTTTTCGTCTCGTAAAACTTTTGTTTTTATTTTTCCGCACCTCGAGTAGCGTTTGCATATATGCGCGAATCGACGTTGAGAATCCCGGGGGTGCGGTAGTTCGAGACGAGAGAAGACGTATCATCAACGACGCAGGAGAATACACTTGAAAAAAAAAAAAAGGAGAGAAAAAAAGGGGCACCGCAGAGAATCCCTTGGCTGTGCATTGAGAGTACAAGTGCAGCAGCAGCAGCAGCCTATAGCAGCTGCAGTCAGAGAAGCGTGTAGGGGGTGAGTTTCACTCAGCTTCCCTCTCTTAAACCATAAACTCCCCGCGGGAGAAAGCGAGAGAGAAAGAGAGAGAGAGAGAGAGAGACGTTTCCTATGGTTTAATTGGGCGCGAAATCATTTCCGATGCAATGCGGATCCAGCCGTCGAGTAATCACCGTAAAAGCGTGTTGAAAAGAAGAAGCTCTTGATCCCCGCCATATATTCTCGATGATAAAAACGGTGAATTTTTACTCCCGCAATAGTATAGGCGTATCACACAGCAGAAAGCAAAAGAGAGAGAGAGAGAGAGAGAGAACTTTCCTTGGCGCACACATTGTGCGGCTCGTAATTGTCGTGCGTATTGTTTCGAAAATGGGCTCTCGTTGTAGTCTGCTCCTCGACGTTCCAACAATGTTTCTCATCCTCTCGCGTACACATAGGAATACCAGAAAGAGAGAGATGGAGAGAGAGAGAGAGAGAGAGAATATAGAGTGCCGTCGATTGACCAAGACAAGAGGGCGAGTTGGATTTAGGCTCGAACAATGAGTTTCCCAACGGGATTATTTACTCTCAAGAACGAGGCGAGATATGTGCCTAGAATCGATAATTATAGACTTTTTTTTTTTTTTTTTTTTTTATAAAACTCTTGGATATAGCCGATGATATTAATCCCCGAGTACAGGGGGTTGAAGCTCTTATCCTAATGGAATCTTGATGAAAAGAAGATAACTTCCATTCGGCATCATCATCCATTTCGAAAAACGTTCGAGCCAGCAGACGAAATTTCGCAGCGTGTGTAAAGCGCGCGCGCACACACAAGATCGATGAAAAGAGAACCTCGCGCTTTTACAATCGTTGGCCCATGCATAACGGACGAGTCTACCGGTAAATCGCCAATGAGCCGTAATTAATCAGACTCCGTGCATATACACACGAGGAGAAAATGAAAAAAAAAAAAAATCAAGAATATTTTTTCTCTCCCGCTCTCTCTCTCTCTCTCTCGCATTTTATCGAATGGCAATGAAAAAGTGCCGGACTCTGGTTTTTATCGCGTTCAATCATTCGAAACGCCACTGAGCCGAGAGCGTACCTTTGAGGGAGAAAAAAAATGTTCGACGCTTGAGCTTTGATCCATATCGGCAGGTATTTCATGAAGGATGCTGCTGCTCTCGCTTCATGTACGAGCAACGCTAGGCAAAAAATGGACACGATAAATAAAGAAAGGTGCATCATTATTGTACACGTATATTTTACGTATTATCATTATCATTATCATTATCATTATCATTATCATTATCATCATCATTATCATCATCATCATCATTATTTTCAACATCGTATTATAATGAAAATCAATGTTTGTGTCTTCGTCTTTTATACGTTCGTGCATCATTCATCAGATCACGATGAAACTTTGGTGAATCGTATGCGCATGCTTAGAGGAGATTTCTGAAAAAAAAAGTAAAAGAAAAAGTTAACGGTAAAGAAAAGTCGTTGGGCGCGTCGATTGCGATCGTTCGCGCATCGTTCATCCGACTGACATTGAGTTAAAACTTTGTACTGACCTTCTTCGTGATATAAAAAATTAATGTCAGTCAGTGACGTTATTGAAAAATAAGAAAAAATGTTGACGATGATTTGACACTTGAATTTTGTTTCATTCACAATGGAAACGTTAGTTGAATAAACTTTTGCAAATTTAATGAAATTAACTTTTTTCGAATTTACGAACGATATTTATATTTAAAAAATTGTATTTTCAATTGATAAGATTTATTCAAATTTAAATTTTATTAATTTGGTTCTTTATTTTAAAAAACCCTAAACAGTCTCTCACATATGATTAGTAAATGCGTTTACTCTGTATACAAAATGCAATTTAAAAAAAATCATTGTATTTGATTTAATTTGTACATGTAAATGTATTTGCTTTGTACATCTGCTTCAAACAAATTACAAAAAAAAAAAAACTGAAAGAGGCATTGCAACGGACACGCCAAGCATTGACTAGTATACAATGTGTACAATTTAAAAAGGGTCCACCGAACGATGATGATGATGGGGCTGTTTGTCTTCCGTGGACCACGATCATCCCTCACGACTTTGCTAATTGGAACTCGAGTGGACACGCGGACCAATACACACATATATATATGCATATATATATATATATCGGTACCGCAAGAGACGCTTGAGAGACGAATAGCATTGTTTACGTCACTCGCTCTGTGTCTCGCTTGCTGATCCATTATTACAGCGTTGATTCATCATTTGTAATTGAATATAGAGTTGATTGGTACGCTGATCAGATGGACGATGACGTGGTACAACCGAGTCAAACAGAAATGTGTGTATGCATAGATGCCGCACCTCTCGGAAACACTTGATATTATTATTCATCAAATGTCTCTCGAGGGGTGGTTTATATTAAAATTCTTCTTCAACGAGAAAAGAAAGAAATGCTAATTCTCGAGTTTAGTGACTTCTGACTTCTGATAAATGAGTCTAAAAATGGTTTTTTTTTGTTACTTTATCCTTCCTTGGGTTTTAAACGAAGATATTCCGTTGGGAGGGGTTAAAATTTATCACTGACAAACTTTTTACAAGGAAAATAATACAATAATAGAGAAAAATAATGCTGAGAACTGGATACACGTGACAGAAGTGAAACTTTCTTTGTAAATGTATAATAAGAAATACAATAGCAGAAAAACTTATAGTATTCAAGAATTAACTCAAAGGATTTAAGAATGAATAATGGATTGCATTATTTCAAGGTTTTCTTTACAAAAATCTTAAAATTATCTTAAAAATTTCATGATTTTTATGTTTTTTGAAGTTCACGGTAAATGCGTGGCTTAAAAATTAATCGGCTTTTTTGAAATTCTTGTCGTTCTCTCGACAGTTTATTCTCGATCAGAAATTTTTCGCTTGATACACGAATCCACACATAATTTATGTAAATATTTCAAAACTTCGTAACGTGCAATGTACACGCTTGAAATAATAATTTTTTTTCCTGTCACACCCGCAATTTCAAACCTCAACCAACAGTTGCAAAAGTTTTACTTTAAAAATTCACGAAAAAAAAATAATAATAAATACGATGCCGAAGAGAAATTACCGCGGTTATCTTATCTTTCCCCGCATAAAAGATAGATATAGAGATAATTTTGGGAGTACACGTTAAATGATTATTGTTTCGATGGTTGTAAATTGATGAAGTGCATATTGCTAAGTTGTTGGGGGGAAGCTCTCGAGACTGCGCACTAATGATAACGAGTATATAGATGCAGCCTCTCTTGCACCAATTAAAAATAGATAATGAATACAAGATTGGTCGAGGATGTGTCTGACGCGCGGAGGAAGTATATAACTTTGCGGGTTGGTTTTACAAAGTTTATGAACACAATTTTTTCTCGAGCGGTGCACAAAAGTTATTATGATCATACAAATATAAAAGTTGCTTCGGGCGTGTCGTGCGGGGATCTCTGACGAGAATTTTTGCACTTTGTGTCTTATATGCATTCGGGCGTTATATTTGTATATGTAACAATATATATAAAAGTTTGATAATAATGAGAATATATGAGCCAGGTGTTGAATATGTTGATTACTTGAACGTGCGATTATATAACTTCGGATAAAACAAAACCGAGGCGAATGTTCTTTTCGCGAAGAATAAGCTTCGATGTATTTATATATATATGTATATATAGTTGAAGTTTGAACTCGTACAGATACACAAAGTCCCGAAGGGATGGACCAAAACTCGCTTGGCTCGGTATCCGCGGAAGTCATCGATAAACCCGAATTATTTCCTTCCTACAGCCGCGACAATAAAACTTGGGCCGGAAACGGGCGGTTGAGAGAATTTGTCACTTCCGGTCGTTCATTGCCCTCTTTCTCTCTCACTCCGTCTCCGCGCGCGCGCGCGTTTTCCCCCGTTTGAAAAGATTCGAAATTTCTTTCTTTTCCGCGAGCTTCTGTCCGCGGCAACGAGAGAGGAAATTCGATCTTGGACTCGAAGTTTGGTCAGAGAAATACGCGGAAATGGAACAATTTATCGCCTCGACGCGCGCGTGCGTCTCCGTCTCTCCTTTAAACTATATATATAAGTCTTCAAAACTGCTTTTGACTTTTCTCCCGCGCGCACCAGATTTTCTTCTTCTTTATCTTGGCTCTCGCGAGTTTTTCCCTCGGGCCAAACGGTGGGAAAAAAAAGTTTCGCGCGCGAATAAACCCCGATCGATATCCGAACGGATTTTTATTTTATTTCGTTTGTATATACGAACGCGAGCGACTCTATCGCTGAGTAATTTTACGAGTGTCTGATAGCGATAAATGAAACGTTTACTATTGTTCAAATATGCGTAGTATTTCAGTCATTTTTTTTTACTGAGTACTTACTGAACGACGTACTAAATATATGTCTAAGATGGTCGTGTTATCAACGCAGTTATTAAATAAAAAAATCAAAATTAAAAATATATTTACCAAACATTTTTGTATCAGAGCATACAAAATAAGTTCTTTCATACTTTTTTCTTTGTACTTTTGAGCTCGCAGTGACTGGACACACCTTCACATTTTAGAGAATAATTTCCATTAACCCATTTATAGATATAACTCACACCGTATAGAAGTAAATTGACTAACTCTAAAGTTAAACATTTATTTTGTAATATTTTATCATATATATATATCGTGTAATACTTTATCAAGAGACAGAGTCTCTGGACGCTTATACTTGTAATTAAAATGAAATCTCCCGCATACTTTTGTACAGCAAACGGCCCGTAATCGAAAATTTCAAACTTCAATACGTTTTTTTACACGGAACCTAGGCACCTGCAATTTGCACTACAATTTGTCTTTATAATTCGTTTAAATAAACGAAAAATACAGTGTTTTTTTTATTGAAGTGTGCAATATGAAAAATGAACATGAATTTTCGTCTGAAAGATAAATAATTGTCTATGGCGCGGGTATCAATACAATCACCGCAAGACAAGATGGAATAGGAAATTCATCAAGTATATATTTATAGGAAGGTTGGGTATAAAGTGCGGCGTAGAGTTTCGCGATATTATACACGATAGAACGAAACGAGAGAGAAATCGATCATGAACGATAATATAGGATCGAGGTTGGTCGGTGGAATTGTCATCCAGCCAGACGCTCCGATAGCTCCGGGGATTAACCCACCACGGAAAATGCATTCTCCGGAAAATGCCTTCACCCTTAATACCTTCGTTACGTATATGTATATATCCTATAT
>JABMBV010057615.1:0-13633 GCA_018906735.1 Mesochorus sp. PSUC_FEM 10030011
ATTAATTAATTTTTATTATTCTTAATTATATATCGATACATTTAAACGTAATATCTTCGAATAAAAATGTTTCGACGAGGGCTGTCAGTATACATTATCATATATCGTAACTGTTAATTTGAATAATGCTATCAACTCTCGATTATATATGTATACAGTTTAATAATATTATATATGTTTTTTCTAGTACAATGCCTGATATGAAACAAATTTTTATCTGTGAAATAAATATTTACATCGATAGCGATAACGTTTATAATATAATTGTTAAGTAAAAGAAAATAAAATAAAATTATTAACGTAATCAATATCCCATTCTTAAATCATTCGAAAATAACGATGCTCCAATAAATATATATATATATAAGTGGCATTGAATTTTTTTTAAGTACTTGTAAATGTCTCTTCACTGTCTTCTTAATTGCATTTTTATTTTAACAATTTTTTTCAGAGCAACGTGTTTATCATCAAGTCATCACTGTCATCAATCATTAGAATCAGACTCAAGAACAATGATAATTATGATCGAGCAATCACAGAGACTGAGTAAACGATTTGTAAATATATATATATGCATTTTTACATGTTCATTGAAGTGTCACATTTTTATTTCATATAAATTGCTACTCGTTCTACGTGGGTCTTTTTGTACTCTCGGTGGACATTGATGATCTTTTTTTTTCACATTCGTTAACGGTTCAAGTATTCCATCAAATAAAAAAATGTCCTCAATTTTTAGCAACAGGCTAAAATCAATTCCAATAAGAAACAATTAAACTTTCAAACAAGAGGAAAAATAAAAATGTAACTGTCCGCAGATAACGAGGTGAATGAAGAACGTGACGCGCACTGCATGACCATTGACCTATTACCGTTTCTTCGGTGAAAAATATATATCATACATATACGTTGTTAACTTAATTAATGTTTGAAGCATTTTAAGCAAATATTGACGCCTTCATTAAATTACGTTTTAAAAGCCTTTGTCTTTTTGACTTTTTTCTTTGTTTCGTTCTTTCATAACCTATGCTCCACTCTTATTTGATTATCTCTAGATGCCAATGATTTATTTACCACATTAATCAGGGATTCTGCTATTATAGTTGTCTTCTTGATTTGAATGTTTGTTATTTGATTGAAAACCTGCTTTTATGATAAACAATATCAGTCTAGAAAGAATTTTACTGTTCATCAGTTCGTCGGTGATGACTTGATGACGATACTTGCAGGTTTTCAGAAATATTTCTATTCGCTCTATTTACGATAGATGTGAAAGTACATAAAGTATGGAAGAGAATCAGACAACGGAAAATTGATAAAAAATGCTTGCCGTCAAATTTTTAAAGAAATTTTCATTCAAATTAACATCATATTAACAAATTAACATTAGTATTATAATACTAAGAAGGACCTTTATAAAACTAAGAGCGGCAATGAGGTGGCAGCCATTCACGAGTGTAAAAGTGTTTGTAAAAGATTGAGCGAAAGAAACGAAAAAAGTTTAACAAAAAACGCAAACGTGTGATCGATCGAATGAAAGAAAGAAAGTCGAAGAATGTGTCAATAGAGGAGTTAACTGCAGTATATTGAGCGGAAGACTAAATAAATTATCGAGTTTTCTTCCAATCACCTTTGTTGAAACCACGATTCTATTTTTATGATGGATAATTTAATACTTTTTATACTTGAATGAAACTTTGTACTAACAGTATGAACATTAGTGGTATTAAAGATATTCTCAATTCGTGTATTTTCGACAACATTTATTTTCAACTTATTAATCCTCTCTTTTCACACAAAACTTTTCCTTCGTCGCTTATAGCTCATCGGTGCAAACTCGCTTGCATTATAAATTTGCGGTTTAACATTTTGAGATGTGTTAAAAGTGAGATTGAAGAAAACGCTGAAAATACACGAATCAGGTTTGTGCATAAATTTTTATTACCAGATATCTACGGTTGAATAAATCATACTATTTGAAATCTATAGTTAAATTATATACCTTCGCGTCATAACACTGTCGCATCTCATGATGTCTGAAACTTATAGTTTTATGTTTATATTTTTATATGGTTATAACATGTTTTTTTTCATAGTGACTTAAAAGAGTGCCTACATGTATATGCTCTGTCGTACTTTTTCTTTTGGTTTCTTTATGTCGCATTGAAGAAAATTATAGTGGTTCGAAAGTTTTTGCGTAAGAATTTTTTATTTCGGAGCTACATTATTTTATACACACATATATACATAACGATGATGGTATATATATATTTATAATTTTCTTGTTTTCCCCTTTCTATCTCACTTCACGTGATGCTCTCAGCCACTGCCCACCACCATAACGACCGGACCACTCTCTGTGACGTTGATGTCGCGGCGTTTTAAAGCACACACCTTCCTCAAACACGACACGTTATAACATGAAACACAATTATTCAACCATGATAATATATAATAACGCGATTACGTGAGTTTCATGCGTTACCTCTGCGAAACGCTCGGTGAGATTTCCCGTCAGTCCTCGTAATTGTTAATGTCTGTAGAGATTATAATTTACGAGGGCATAATACATTTTTAACTGAAGGTTCAAAGTATTAATTATAATATGATTTAATAGTTATGAATAATATTTTGTATTAATCAATAAAATATACCATCTTTTCGCTGAAATATTTTGCTGTAACAAACATATGTGCCTGAATATTTCTAACCCGTTATCAATTTTTTTCTTTTTCAAGTACTCAAGGAGATCGAAACTCTTTAGACTAGTATTTAATTTTAGGGTATATCTGTCGAAAGTATTTGTGATAAAAAGAATAAAGATAATGACAACATTATATATAGTATTATTGTGGATGTGTCAACGTATTAACTTCAATCAGATTAATCTTCCCATATCACGTATAATTTTTTGTGATTCAATCCGACCCGTATATATTATCGAGTAATTATTAAGATCGACCGTACATTGACGACGATATATATATATATCCATGTATATAATATATATATGCGTATAATATCGGTATTATTTGCATTCACCTGTCTACTGTATGTCGATTGTAACCGATATCGTTGACTGTTGGCTGTTAGCTCTTGATGATATGAGATCACACCGTCTGGCATGATATCCCATGGATATATAATATCACTACCTTAACGCCTACTGATTCATCAGCTGGTAGAAACGTCCGTGACTCTATACCCCTTATCACAATTTATATCTTCATTTCTAATATTCTCAGAGCCACTCTTTGGTTTCAAAATCGATGATCGACCAACCAGGGTCCACCACATACACTTCCGCATTTAAGCAGTTTGCTGATAGTGCTGCTGCGATCTATTAGTTTTTTTTTCTTCGTACAGCATATTAGCCCCTTCAGTGGTAGACAATATCAATGGCTAACAATATTTTTCAAAAATTTGAACGTAAATATTTTTTTGCAATTCTACGAATACTATAATTTTTTTAAATATTTCATTCATTCTAAATTCATTTAATTTCTAAAAGTTTTGTTTATTTGATACACTATTCAATGCAATGTATTATTTCAGAAGAAATTATAAATCAGTATGAACAATGAAATTAGATGTATGAACAAATTAAAAATTATATAAAAAAACTTATCGATTATTAATGAATAAATGAATAAATTTAATGTATTAAGTAATGATTCAAAACATAACTCAGCTTGCGAATATTGTTTTTTTTTTCCTTTGATTTTTATCTGACTATCAAGCTGACTGACAACGACACTTTGAACACAAAACTCTCGTATACAGCCATCGATCATCAAATCATCACAGTACGAATGAAACTGCAACAATTCATCGATATGACCGAAAACAATATTTACGAGATATATCGTTACACAAAATTTGTATGAAGCGATGCGTTAAAATCAAATTATTGAAGAATTCAATACGATTCTTATACAACGCTGGCATATATGCACGATAGACGAATAAAAAACTATTGACAAAATATTGGGCTTCAATGGTATTTCATACTTTTCAGTTCTTTTTGATTACCAAAATATTCAAATTTCATGTTTTACTTTTCTGTATGTAATAAAAATTGTATAGCTATATAAAAACACATAGAAAAATTGTATATGCGATATGAAAGTCAATAAAAGAAGTCACTTTTCAATTTTTAATAATAACCATACGAAACAAATGGAAAGAAAATTCAATTACGAATCTTTTTATAGACGAAATGGAAATATACAGCTAATATACTATTACAGACCGTGCATATCAACCACCTAAATGCATATATATGTTGAAGCTAAAATATACTGTGCTTATATGCAATCGTGGAATACTCCAAGCAATCGAAATGCGATCGGTGAGACGCGGAAAGACCATTCGATAATAGATTTCCAATCGCGATCTTTCTCTATTTCTCGGATTTACGTATGTGATCTGAAAGTGTTAGTATATGTCTGTGCTATTCTTGGTAACGCTCGTACTTACGATCTCGGCTTCTTCTCTATACATACACATATACACGTTATACGTTTTACTACTAGTAAATTCTATCGGCGAATGCGTCGATTATTATCGTGATTTACAATCGCAAGGGTCACGCGAGATTTTGTGGGGATAGCATCATTCATACCGACCATTCTACGATCCAACTGTATCCGCATGTATGTATTAGTATATATGTATGTGGGCATTGCAATCTAACTGGACACATACAAATGTGTATGCGTATATGTATGCATACTATGTATGAATTTATAAGTACTTGTCTTTGGAAAATGAAAAGAGTGTAGCATTGTATAATTCGGAAACCTTCTCGTATTTTACTCATTTCTCAAAGTCTAAGTCTACAAAGTATATATATATACGTGTGACTATATGATGGCGTGACTTCAAAAACTCGTAATACCACGTTGAAAGACCAAATAGTAAGAGAAATCCAACTGCCCCCGGTAGCTTTCTGCATACGATGATAATTATTGTCGAGAGTAAGCAGGCGAAAATAGAGAGAGAGAGAGAGAGAGAGAGAGAGAGAGAGAGAGAGAGAGAGAGAGAGAGATAGGTTTGCCTTTGCATTAGAGCAGAACAAAAACCACCATAACGACCCGGGGGATGATAGGAACAGCCTCTCTCTTTCCACATCTACGATGGGGCGCATAAATATGAATGCCCATGGTCGTTCGTCATCCTTGAAGCAGCTCGGGTATACTACTATGACTCTCCATCGGTTGTGAAAGAAGCGGTGGAAAGAAAAAGAAAAAAAGGCCTCGACAAGGGCGCGACGACAAACCTTTCTACAGTGAGAGGAAGAATTTTTCGCATTCACACTCCATTCCTGCTCCGACAATGCAGATACAGTAGAGTCTCTCGTGAATTTATAATATCGAGGTTACAATAGAAAATAGGATTTAATGTTTTTAAATCCGATTTAGCTTCGTACAATAATCAAATATGCCCGATAAATTCATAAATTATATAATATGTAAATGAAATATACGCATTTCACCTGAATTAATGTGCATGCATTTTTAATGATCATGAACACATTGAAACATTTTTTTTATTAATTGTTCAATGATTGAATTCAGTTCTCTTGGTGAAATATTATTTGATCGATTTTAAACTGATTTAATTCTATTCATTTTGAAAAACTAATTTTTTATGTTTTCAAACTGACTCACATAAATGAAATTGGAACCGAGTTATACATCAAGTTATATTTGTGTTAACGGACGAATTCGACAGTAAATGACGTTGCAGTAAAGTTGATGACAATTTACGAGAGACTCCACTGTTTGACTACACTATTATTTTATATTCATCAGCCTGGTCCTCTATTTTCCAAGACGACCGTCGACTGAGTTCGGATTTACTTTGTTCTCGAGAGTTGCGTATACACGCGCGCAAATTCCTCAGTCCGAGAGACGCAAAGTCAAGTGAAAAACGACAGAAGCCGGAGAGAAATATAGGTAGAAGCATACATATACGACGAAGGAATTCTTCGTTGTGAGAAGTAAGAGAGGTGTCTCGATTATTATTCACCGAGAGAGTCAGAGCGTCACAAACTTGGCTCGTCACTCGATGTCATCGCGCGTGCGTACAAATAAAATAAAATAAAATAAAATAAAATAAAAAGGGTTAAAAAAATGTTGTCAAGCACACATTCAGACGAATACATAGACTCAAAAGACATCGCGAGAGATATTTCTCGTGGTGCCTTCCTACTGTCACACCTCGCGCGTATTGTCCTTAATAAAATACTTGAAGCTTCTTCGCGTCTCAATGCTTAAGATTCAATATGTGCCGTTAATGCAATTTTTTTTTCTCAAATGTTTTTTCCAATGGTCCCGCGCGTTCAAATGTTCACATATGTATCTTTCAAAAAAAGATGCCAGAGAGATTCAAGAACTAAAAAGTGCTTTAACTGAAACATCTCTAAAGGACTGATTATGTGCTACCCAAGACTAATTAACGTCATCCCCTTTACCACCCGCTGAGAGTCTTTACAGTTCTCGTAACAGCTCTGGGGCGAAAGGCCGACATAATCTAACACCCGGTACTTTAACGTCGTTCCTTCTTCGTAGAAAAGAAATAAGGAGAGAAATATTTTGCAAAAGGGAAAAAAAAGATGGCGAGAGAGAGAGAAAGAGAACACTCCACAGGAAAACGGAATTCCAAAGTCGCCAAGCCAAGTGGCCGCAATCAAAGGAAGTAGTCGGGCTCGAGGCGCACTTCATCGCTCTCTTACACCTTCAAAAAATTATACTAGCGTAGGCAGTACTCATCTTTTGAGCTTAGACTGTATATACAACGAGTATATGCAAGTGTTACTTATATACAGCTCTATAACGCTCAGCGGGTGAACTGCGGTGTATATTGCGCACTCGACTATTTAACTCTTGCCAGACCTCCTCTCTCGTTAATATCATATATAGATAGGACCACCCGCACGCGTTGCACCGAGAAGAAGAAATTCACAGACCAGACACGGCTCCAAGGAAGAAACGCATGAAGCTAACCGTGTCTAATATAGTTAAAGCTTGGACGAGTTAAACAGTATGAATAATCAACGCAACAGAATCATGCGAATTTAATAAGCGAACTCTTCTTGAATAGCCAATTATTGCGCTCAAGTTTATGTTCTTATTCTATAAAAGTACTAAAATTCTTCTCATGAGAAAAAAAAACCCAAAAAATCACAATTGTTTACGCCAGTTATCACATTATATATAGTTGAATAAAAAAAATGCAAATGTATGTATTTTTAATAAGTTGACTTTAAAGTTAACACACTGAAAAAATATAAGAATCAACATTCCGTAATATCAAGTATACTGTTCGTATATTGCTATAAAAATCTCCTGAATCAGGTACCCAGTACTAGTAAAACTAGTATATGTATATCTAATGTTTTTATTATTACTTTAGACAACTAATATTGTTAGACTGGTAATAAACTCGATAAACGTGTACACTAACCTAGATGAACTTTTTTAATTGCTTGCAAGTGAGATTTACGGATTTAACATATAGTATGAAAAATGCGATTGACTACAAGCATTCGCAATCACGTACCTGTTTGATTTTTAAAACTTACGTGCTATGTTATCTTTTCATTTGTCAGCAAACATATAAATATTGATGAATTGATGACTTAACTTCAAAAGACGTTACACTCATACATATGACACATTTAATACGCCTTTTTCGATCCTGAACCATCGGACGTTCACGATCTTTGGTCGCATCGTGTAGCGGGACCATAATTGCAGCTGTGAAGATTTACATCAAACACTTTATCCTCGTGACCACGATGTTGCGTGCATATTCACTTGGTCCTAAAATGCGAAGAAGACGCTCACGGAACCCAACTTCACGTCAGCACCAATTTGCACGTCGTTGATCACACACTTGGTGCGGCTCATTCTCTCTCATCTCTTGATGCTGTAGCCACCTCAACTTACGTTTATCAAGGGCTATTGCTTCTGTCCTGTGATCATCGATTTCGTCAGCATATACGCGCGTCCGACAAACACATGCACCAACAGTCAATGATTTTTTTTATTTTCATAATTTCTTGCAAGTGGTGCGAGATCCAAAGGGAAAATGAGTGCATCGAACCAGATATATTGAGAAAAAAAATAATATAAGAAGATACGAAGAAGCGCAGAGGAGAGAAGATCGGAATGGCGATGAAGAGAATGGAGAAAAAACGGAGGGTACCGAACGTGCTCGTGTTTTTTTAATCTTTTTTTTTTATTCTCAACGGGCTGGGGAATTCGAGGAAACTCGTTTCATGATGCGCGTGAGCGAAGGAGCGGGATGGATGAAATGAAGGTTGAACTGGTGTGTATTGGTGTGAGCTCGTCGATGGGAGAGAAAAGGCTGGGAGAAAGATTCAAGAAAAAAAATGAGAAGGGAAGAAAGAGGACCACCTTTGGTGCGTATAATTGTGCCAGTAATTTAATTAGAACGACATGACTGAGTAATTAAAGGTCTCCGATGAATCAAACCCCGAACGGCACGTTTTACTCTTATTGGAAGGTACTCGATAATTGCGGCTACAAAGAAATAAATGGTTTTATTCACTTTTTGAATAAGTTTTTTATATTCAACTGTGTACATTTTTTTTTCTTACGGTAGGATGAGAAGATTGACTCGAAGCTATATTAAACTTGCATTTATTCAATTAAAAAATCTTGAGGTTCAATTCTAATTATTCGAGGTGAATATATGGGGATCAGAAAAATTTATATTTCTCGATGGACTTAACTTTTTTAGTTATAAATTATATTTCCTTTTTAATATACATTTTGAACTCCTTTGTAATAAATTTTCGAGAGCTATCAAGGTTGAAATAGTAATACATCCAATAAAACCATAAGTAATCAAGTAATCACCAATATTGTTTAATTACTCGATGTATTTGACTCTCTGCGTTATCTTCTCATCATTTCCATATTTACATTAAATGAAATAAATTTAGATGAGATATAACATTAACAAACATCGTATGGACTTGGATTTATATTATTATTTCTCCTGGCGGATCTTCGAGTTTCTTATCTATGATACATTTCAATCGATTTCTATCTCTTTTCCTTTTTCTGTTTTCCCTTCATATGACTGCTCTTCATAGCATTATGACAGATTCCCTGCAGTGAATAAGAAATACAAAACTTGCAATATATACTGCGTTGCAAGCTATGAACATATGTTAATTGACATTCCTCCCATAGTTCGTTTTCCTCCTTCTTTCTCATTCTCCATTTCTCGATCTCATGTATCTCTTTTTACTATAAGTATCAGGTTTCACATATATAGATGCACACTATTGCACCTGCAGATGGAGTAATGTTACAAGAAATTGAAACCGTACCTGAGCCAAGACCGAGAAAGCCAGTTATTTGATTCTCAAGTAAAAATATGTGACATATGTACTTTATTACTTTTTATAAATTCATGTTACAATTATTTTAATAAGCCTGGTTACAGCGAGCCAGAGAAGTATAATACACATCAGTATCACACGTCGAGTTACCTGAATAACGTTTTTTTTTATTTTTTATTTTTTAGTGCTCGGTGTATCAAATGAATAAAATATACGGTATATTCATAAGAAATTTTTACGAGGTAGAGACATATAGATTCGCAAGAAGGCCGATCGACTCTCCAATCTAATCAATACGAAGAGATGACGATCTATCGAACTGTACCTCTGACGTCGTGTAAGATAAGTATGATGATATTAATGCTAAAACAAGTTACAGCACGGGTCGACTAGTCCGAGACCACAAAGGCCCGAATACCGAAACTCTACGCCCACCGAAATTAACTCCTCTCCGCCTCTATCTCCTTCTATTCCTGTTTACAAATACAATTAGTCTAGAAACTTCTACTTCGTTATAGCCTCTGGGTTTTAAGTTATAGCATGCGTCTATGTATATATAATTCTTTCAGAGGAACGCATGTGTCTTGAAAAAAAAAAAAAAAAAATTATAAATCCGTGTCGATCCCACACGAAGAAATAATTTTTTTCGCTGAAAATAATTCTTTTTCAACTTATGTAGAGACAGTTTAATCATTGCATATTTTCCATTTTTCTGGGTGGACTGTGAAAATATGTACTCCACTTTATACATTTCTGTGACAGAACAAATTTTTTCTGTTTAAAACTTGAAAGTTTTTCGATCCACAAATGCAACGAAGCTAAAATCGTGATCATAGCAGATTAGTAATATAGTTATATGAATATAGTTTAAAATTGAATCCTAAAAAACTAAAAAAATAACAGTATTTTTAAAAATATTTTAGGATTATTTTCGTATTTTTATATCAGTTTTAGAAACCTTGTGTATACTATACTAAATCAAAAAAATCTAATCTTAATTTTTTTTTTTTATAATTAAGGTAGAACGAGACCTCTTTTGCGGGGCAGGCGGTGAGAGGGGTACTCCTATGCTTTAACATGGGGAGCCTCTCGTGCTACCAACTGCACGTGGATTTATTTTCTGGTTTTCAATTTACATTTAAGATGATAATTATGTACTTTTAGATGAAGAAATAACCGTTAATAACTATTTTAAGTATAATATTTCCGATTTGGCGAAAAAAAGCACCTCGTTACATATTTCGAAATATTAAACATTGTGCAATAGTAGCTTTGACAGCGCCAAGGCAGCAAAATTGTTTCAGTTTTTAACTGTTGGCTACCTTGTTCAAGTTCGAAAGGAGCACAACAGATGTTTCGACCATGGCGGAAAGATGCAAGGGGCGATTTATAAGCACAAAACAAAAAAAAATCACAGCAGGCTTGTTGAAGTTGGGAGGAAATTCAAAAAGCAAAAAATACAAGAAAAAGAGATACCGGAGGGAGAAAAAGTGGAAAACGAGGACGAGCAGAAACTATCTGTAGTAGAAGGACGCCGGATCGTCGATTTCGAGGTTATGTGTCAACATCTGCAATTCGTATCGTGCAACAAAGATTTGTCGCTACGGCATATCGAACGAGAAAATCGTCAAGGATTGGCATCAATATTAACTATAAGATGTTACAAGTGTTTGTTATTAAACAATGTCCCAACGTCAAAGCAACATTTCGATGTGCATTCTGAGAAATTGTTGTTCGACATAAATGCAAAAGCTGCTCTGAGTAAGTATTTTTACATACTGGCTATAAAAATCTAAATATTTGGAGATTTTTTGTTTAGATGTGCTTACAGATAAAATTGTCATATAACTGGTTATATAATGTTCAATTGTTTCATATAGGCACTTTGCATAGCGGGTTGGGGTACGCAAGCACCCAGAGATACCTCGAAACGATGAACATCCCAAGTATGAGCTGGAAAACGTACAAGAAATATGAGAGAGTGGCAGGGGCAGCAATTGAACTTGTCGCGAAAGAAAGCTGTTCAAAAGCAACGGCTATAGAGCGGTCACTAACATTACAGAATCACGCACAGATAGAAAAACTTCTGTGAGTTTCTGCGACAATCGTATCATTTCTACACATTTTCGATAATCGTATTCAATCAGTATTTTTTATTGAAGGTAGTCCTTTCGTTATATGTCACGCAAGGACTACCTTAATGACTTATTTATTTTACAACTCAAGCTATTAAATTTTATTTACAAGCGCTTTTACACGCTCCTATACACATTTTATTCGACCGCATGTATTTTTTTGCAAATCAATTGATCGTAATTATTATTACTATACTAATATTCATACATTTATTCAATAGTACTGATTCTACTTCTATTAAAGCCTATTCTAGATTTTATCGATCTATCTTTAATTGGCAATCGCGGATTCAACATTAACAAAAATTTTATAAAAATCGACTGAATATGAAATCTCATGTCCCTTCACTCGCTGCAAGTGTGTAAAAAAACGTTTCCTGTAAGGCCATTACAGTGGTGTTACCCCTTAAAGGGTCTATAGTTAATAAAAATCCTATTATATCTCTTCCAAACCATGTAAAACAAATGATTTTTGTCTCGTTCGTATGTTTAAATTATACCGAAATTCTCAAAATGAAAAAATAAATAAATAAATAAACATATATGCTTTAACATTGAGATTTAGAGTAATCCATTATGAGGTTATGAGAAGACACACGAGAGGATCGAGCGCGACCGCGAGGTGAGAGTTGAAAAATTCAATATAAGTGAGAGCGGATGAAACACGAGAGAGATTTTTCTTCTCGATATATGAGAGCTTTTACACTTGGTTACTTCCCGTTAGCTTGAATTTTTTATTCTCACCCTTTCTCCGCACCATTTTGAAAACAAAAACATACAGGCAAAGCCGTTTTCACTGCTGAGCCATTCGACCATCAGGAGATACACAGGGTAAAGGGGAGGAGGAGGGGGGGGGGGAGAATAAAGGATATATACGAGTGTCGCGAGGCGAGTAAATCAAATTTTTTGAAAAAATCCCTCATGACTAGCGAAGCCTGCGCGAAAGAAAATATATATTGCATATATATGTCGCAATATGGCGATGATACTCGAGGGGGGAGGGGAGGGAGGGGGAGAGAGAGAGAGAGAGAAGGGCATAGAAAAAGAGAGGCTGGGGCCTGCGCTCCCTGTACCTCTCAATTCCTATAAATACAGAACGCACAGTCGTGGCAAAGGCACGGGAAAGGGATGAAATATCGCTGGAAGAACGGCATGCGAGAGGTGCACGAGCTTCGCGCTTCCGTGTTCCCTCGAGTGTCGTTACCAACGGCGCGCCACTGTCACCCTCGACCGCGCGAGCCTGCCACGCCAAGTGGGAGCAGATCTAAACCCATCCCTCCCTCCCTCCCTCCCTCCCTCTACTTCCTCCTCTCACTGCTTGGCCGGAAGTCCCGCCAACCGAACGATCCACCCGTCTCTCGTAAATCGAATCAACGAGAGGAGCTAAAGTATGTTACGTCGGACAGCTCTAACTTTGGACGGACCTTTCCACAGTAGGTCCCTCTCTCTCTCTCTCTCTGAGAACTTTCGTTGTATGTGTGTGTGTATTTGTTCTCTTTGTCTAGCCACGAGAGATGCACCAAACGAGAATACATTGGCAAAAGTATCTCTTATATTTCCGCTCAAGTTCAAAAAGATAGAGAAAAGCTCTTCTTCGTTTCGATACGAAGAATTTTCCATGAACTACACCGCAGAAGGATATTATTCCTGATTTTAAATGAATTTTCGTATTTAAGGAATTTCGATAGAGCCAATAGAATGTGGTCACGCTGAAACCATATTATGTTATAAAAATAAAAAAAATTTGGAAATGCTTGGAATTTAATAAAATTTGGTGTATATATTCTTCGGTTTTATATATGACAAGATTTTTTTCAAATTTTTTTTTTTCACCTAGTTATCGAGTAATTAAATATTGAAGTTCACTTATATAAGCATAGCGTTCGTATACATATATATAAGTATATAACTCTGTTTTAATGCTCTACTCGATAGCTTGGTGGAAAAAGAATCTGTAAAAATTTGTATTGTCATATACAATCTAAAGAATATATTCACCAAATTTTATTCAATTCCAAGCATATTAGATTAGTGTACCAAAACTCCTTAACCTTTTATGGCCCGACTTTTTTAAAGTAAAAAATAAAATTAGAGTTCTTCCACCTCTTTTTTTAAT
>JABMBV010057726.1:0-13621 GCA_018906735.1 Mesochorus sp. PSUC_FEM 10030011
CCCCCCCCCCTTAAAGCGAATCCTAATTTTTTATTTCAACGTCTTTTAACGATTGTAAATCGTCTGGAATAGAAGTTAAATTTATCCCAGAAGTAAACACGTGTCGAATATGTGGGTGAAAACAGAGGCGACGAATTGCGCGTGCCCGAATCAATATCAGCTGGCTCGAGAGTTTTTTCTCGAACATACCTGGAGGCAACAAGGTTCACGATGGGCTAACAAGTTTCGATATTCAATTTCCGTGTGACTATGGTTCTACCAATGATTTCTAATGTTTATTAGAATCTAAACTTGAATTAACTTTACTCGTCTCTAAAATATATAATATTGGAGAAAATGAGGGTTGCATAATCATAACCCCATGAATGAGAGCGACTCATCGGGACGCTTGAACGAGAATGACTGTCGTCAGAATATTGTCAGAAGACGGAAGATAATTTCATCGGAGATAAGCGACTCAATGCATGAAAATGATACCACGGATGAGAGGGGAAGCCGTGCACTTCTCGTACAATCAAACGACCCAAAATTCGCAAATCTCTCTGTAAACAACAAATCCCAGTGAGTAGGAATATATCATACATATCTTTGTTTTTTTTTTATCTCCGATTAGGTCCCTCGTCACACTCGAGATAATATCCTGGACTTTTGCACGATTTACAGTGGATTTATTTTATCCTATTTTCTTCGATAGAAGGTCCATAAACATAAATCGTATTGTCGAATACCAATTACTATCTATATTGAAGCAAAGATGATTCAAATGCACATATCGATTTATAAATATTATAAAATAATTATTTTCCTGTTTGGCTTGACGATATTTATTTGTTTGTTTTTTCTCCCCAAAAAAATGTTAAAAATATCTATTTATCGTCAAATAAAAATTTGGAGTAAAATTATGCACAATTTTCGTAAAATAATCAATGGAATAAATAATTAGAAAATGCCTGTTCTAAGGATATAGTTTGCCTAGTTAAGAGTCAAATATAATTTTTTCGCGTTTTTTTTTAATTTAATAGCGAGTATAATGTCGAGTTAGCTTGTATGATAGCATCGGTGATAAAATTTAAAATCGATATGAAAAAGAGGTTACTCACTCTGTGCCTTCGATAAACGATCGATGATCGATGATGCCTGGGTCAGCTACGATGAAATTGAGAAGCTCGTTTTTTTCCGTTACCAAGGGCGCCCTGGTAGTCTGTAATGAAACAAAAATTTCCACCGATGAGAAACAAAACAGCATCAATACATTTTTTTTTCGAACAAGGGTTTTGTCCGACACGATTTGTTCTCTCACGATCACAATCGATGTGCGACTGAGCCGCGAAAGGCTGTTTGCTCCCACGTTAGCGATAATATTGAGGAAAAAGTGGGTTTTTTTAGACTGAGATATCGGGCGAGACTGATAGGAGGGCTTTTGATCGCCGGTATTATCACGATCGTTATTTTGGGCTCGCTCGTCAGCCGATCGTCTTGGCGCGGGTTTGACGTCTCGGTATCGAGAAGAGATGAGTCAGTCCGAGTTCCAGCCGATCCGGAGTTACCTCAGCCACCCTCCTGGAGCAAACTCAGGAAATTCAAACGTGGCGCAGTTTGCGCTGACGGGGCTCCGTGCGCTGAAATCGGCAAGTACGTCCGAAATTCAGGCCGTCAATTTTCCGGATCACCATGTAACAACGAAAAATCCTGAAACCGCTCTCACGACGTTATGTTTCTTTCCATTAGGTCTATGCTCGATCGAGATGGTTCAGCCGTCGATGCAGCTATCGCTGCGATGATTTGCAATGGCTTGATAAATATGCAGAGCATGGGCATTGGAGGAGGTTTCTTGATGACATTGTACGAGCGGTCGACCGGACGAGCTTATTTCCTCAATGCTCGTGAAGTCGCGCCGCTTGATTCAACGGCCAACATGTACGAGAAAAAATCGACAATGGCTTCGAGAATCGGTAATTACGATTAGTTTATTGACGAATGACATGAAAATATTTCATTTCTTTATAAAGAATATTTGTAAACTTTAAATTAAGGATGTAGTCAGATGAACCTAAAAATATGTTTAGGTTTTAATTTTTTTTTAACACAAAAATAATTGTCATAGAAACTCAGATTTCAAAATGGAAACACTTTTATCTCGTCGTTCGAGAGATATTAAATATTTAAATCCTCATTTTTCATAATTTCTCATATGATCGAATATTAAAGTTACAATTTTAAACAATGAATATCTCGATTGTAAGATGGTAAAGACTTCTCAAATTTTTTACACAAAAATTATTGCCTTACAATATTTTTTAATTTGTTTACTAAAAATTCTTGAGTTAAGTTTTTGACAAAATAACCAGTGAGTAATGTTTCTTTTTTTAATCTAAAAAAATTAGTGAAAAAAAATGTATAAAAGGTTTTGTACAGAGGAAAATAAAGGCTGCGAATTGAAGCTTGCACACTGCATCCTCATAATTTTTAGAATTTCGAGAATTTTCTCACAGTGAAATACTACTAAAAATCCAAAAACAATAAGCGAGCAATGTGCCGGTTTGAATTCGCATATTTATAAAATATTGTTGTTGAACATTAGACTCTGCTGATAGAAAGTCGTTAACGCGCAGGAGGTCTTGCAATCGGTGTTCCCGGTGAGGTAGCTGGTTATTGGGAGGCGCACAAAAAGTTCGGCAAGTTGCCCTGGGCCGATCTGTTCCGTCCGAGTATTCGACTTTGCGAACAGGGCTATAATCTGACAAAGGTCCAGTACGACGGACTGTCGGTTTATCCACCAAATATTCACGACGACCCGACACTGAGGTAGCTCCGATATGATTCAATCGTGTTTACGGGCACTACATGCGATTCGGATTCACAGGGAGATGTTTGTCGTTGATTCAGGAACAAGGGAATTTGTGAGACCGGGCACGATAATAAGGCCGAAAAAATTGTGCGAAACGATGCAATTGATTGCCGATAACGGGGCACCGATACTTTACAACGGTTCTTTGGGAGAGAGATTGATAGAGGACTTGAAGAAACGAGGTAGTATTCTCAGGATGAAAGATCTCAATGATTACAGGTGAGTCAAGTACAGATGAAAGGATTATATGGAATCGATGAGCAATTTCAACCTTTTGCGGCATACGTTGTTTTTCAGTACAAAAATAACTGTATCTTTATTTTTTTCTAAACATGAACCAGTGTAAGAAAAATTGTGTGAAAAAATTCTGTAAATTCTCTGAAGTCTACTAAGTTTGTGAAAAAAAAATGCCCCACTTCAATTTCCATAGATTATAAAAAGTGCAAAACTCCATAATTTACTTATGTTCATATTAGTTAATCAAATTAGTATTCGTTACAATTACGATCAGAACGTATCGCATTATGGCTCAAAGGGTTGATCAAATTGGTTATTCTAATAATGAATAATTTTGCCAAATAGAGCGCTATGGTCGAAACCTATACGGACAAAACTCTCTGGAGAATTGGAACTGATATCGTCAGGACTGCCCAGTAGCGGACCACTGCTAGCGTTCATTCTCAACGTTTTCGAGAATTTTCATTTCGATACGCAATCTATGGCGGATCTCAATGATACGATTGTAACATATCATCGAATGATCGAAGCGTGGAAGTACGCGTATGCGACGAGAACGCAGCTGGGCGACGAGAATTTCGCTAATCTGTCCGAGGTATCAGATCGACGAATCAATACATATTACACGTTTTTCGTTTGTTTGTTAATAAATTGATGTGACATTGGCTCTATTTAATAATCCACTGTTAACTCGGACAGATTATCGAAAAATTAACCTCGAAGGAGTACGCTCACTCGGTGCATAAGGCGATAAGGGATGATAAAACGTGGGACGACCCGAAACATTATGGAGCCACCGATTTGGGCCCCGAGGATCACGGGACTGCCCATATCTCGGTATTGGCACCGAACGGTGACGCGGTCTCCGTTACGAGTAGTGTTAACCTCTAGTAAGCTTCTATGAAAAATTCACTCTTGTAATAAAATAGTACGTAAAATATTAACCAATGTTGTAGCTTCGGAAGCGGCGTCGTCAGCCAGTCAACCGGGATCTTGATGAACAGTGCGATGGATGATTTCGGCACGAGCTCCTCAGTCAATTACTTTGGTATTCCAGCAGGCAAAAACAACAACGTTGAACCGGGAAAGAGATCCTTCTCGTCGATGGTGCCGTCGATTATCATTCAGAATGATGGTGACGTCAGGATGGTCATCGGTGGAGCTGGTGGAACAAAAATCACTACATCTGTTTCATACGTTTGTAACATGTTGATGTATAGATATATATTCTGTGGATAATGAAAAAAAGTCGATATACATTTTTTTTTAATCTCTTCAAAGCCAAAAAAGGGAGCAAAGAACAAGCGCGACATGATTGACTTTTTTTCCATTAGTCATGAAACAATTTTTTATATAAATTACGTGACATTGAGTCATCCTGTGACCGACATACTATAATTAATTACAGGTGATGGCGAGACACTTGTGGATGAATAATTCGATAAAGCAAGCGATCGATGCCGCGAGAATTCACCATCAGTTATTCCCAATGACGATATCGTACGAGTTTGGTATCACGAGGCCCGTCCTTGAAGGTTTGACGAAAATCGGACATACGACGTCGCGTTACAGAGATCGAGGCAGCGTCGTTTGTGCTCTTGTACAAGTTAACGGCACAATATATGCCAATGCGGACTACAGAAAAAACGGCGATGTCTACGGTATCGACTGATTTTCTGGATTTTTTTCTTCTTTTTAATAAATTTAAACATTTTCGAGTTCTTTTTTTCTCCTTGCGGTGTTGAAATGCTGCCGCTCGGCGCGGAATTTTCTATTTTTCTCATACTTCGGTTCAATGATATGGAAATTCTTGGCATTACCGACGGTCGAACCCTCGTCGGGTGTTCCAACTCGTACGAGACTGTACGAAAACAAACCGCGAGGCCATTACTCCCCGCTCACGACCTTCCGTATCTTTTTATAGCTCATTTCGGGCCTTGATAAGAGTAAACACGAGCCTCGTGTCTCATTGCCGAGGTTCGAACAGAGACAACGCGAATCTTTCGATATTCGTATTGAATTATGTCTTGGATATGTTGGAAGTCAGACTCACTTAATTTCATCATCTAGATTGTTTCAATGATATCCTTCCTCTTTCTCGTGAGAGTAGGTGTTTTTCCTCCGCGGTTTATGAGCCTGAATATCATCGGCTAACGGTAGGACGGCATCCAGTCTATGGTACTTCCTGTGCAATAAAAACAGAAAACAATTATTCGTCTATTTTTTTTATTGGTTCAGAGAGAAACCAACGATGGCACGTGCATTGGCTGTATATACTCTTGGAGATAATTAAAAGGGGGGCAATCTCCGTTTTTTGATAAAACATTTTGCAAATCGTTGATATATGATTATTATTGGAGAAAACAAAATTCCTTACTCTCTCTTTTACTGACGGACATTGAGCGAGATTGTCTTACGGTATGCAACAACGGTGATAAATTGTAACGGAAAATAAAAAAATTTGTTATCTGTTTGGCAACAGTTGCAGAAATATTTACATGCGGCAAAGAAGAAAGGAGAACAAAAAAATAACAAAGCTCCGCTGCCACAAACGCGTGAAGCTTTGTGCGCGAGAGTTGATATTGAAAAAAAATTTCTTAAGTGATCGATTATCTTAACGAGCGATTCAAAAATCGTGCCTATATTATAGAAGTTTCTAATGTAATTACTTCGACGAACAATGTCTCGTTTACGCTCGTATGTTTATTATAATACGGAATGTATTGTCCCATGAAAACTCATTTAAAAAATGTTTACGTATTTTGCGATGCCAGGTATAATCTTTTTAAATACGAATCGATTATTGCTAACGAATGAAAGATTTTTAAACAGACAAACAAGAATTAGTTCACAGATTTTTTTAATTGTTGAGATTCCATTTTGAAGGAGAAATAAATTGGAGTACACAGATCGTGATTTATCGCGTCCGAAGCTCTTACATAAAATAATTGGGGTTTGATGAACACACGGAGTGTTTGATGCTGATAAGAATATTCTGAAGGATGTGACAAACTCTTGTTACTGAACGTGACTGTACACGGATTTATTATGATATACTTAGTTGCGCGTGAACGAGCTGTTGCCGAGTTGAAAGAGAGAAGAGAGAAAAAAAAACGTGAGGAGAAAAAAAAAAGAAAAGGAGAGATGAGAGAGGAACGAAAACCTACGTGCGCGCGCGCATACTCGATCCGACGACGGCTATAAAGGAATGGAGCGCGGCAACGGGCGACGCAGTACTGTATCGAACTCCAAGTCGAAGCGCGTATATCGTACGATTCTATAAAGCAAATAAACAAACCGAGTGAGCCAATTTACTCCGATTTTTTTTTTCCCACTCATCATAAAAATCTCAAATAGTTTATACATATATAAAGAAAAACAAACAAACAACCGAGTCATGTCCGAGGCATACATCGACAAATACGAGCATTTCAATTACGACTACGACAAGCATATTTTTACTGGGCACGGTGGTAAACAGAGAAGCAAACGCGAAGCAGCGGAGCACACAAATCACAATGATCCGAGCGGCCATTCTAGAAAGATCGTTACCAAGCTCTCGAATTCTGAGCACAACAAACGTCAAGTTGACAAAAGCAAGGCGTAATAATCGTGAGGTAATTATTATTAATATCTTACGTGCACTTTCGTCCTTTACGTTCCGTCCTCACACATTCCTCATCGATTTTTTGCTCAAGGTCGCGGATCAACTGCGCCGCTCATGCTTTTCTTCGCTATTTTTTTTCTCCCACAACCATCATTGAGCTCCTACGGTGAAATAATTCATTTTTTTTTTTTATTATTCTCGTCTTGATTTTCAGGTGATTCATCCGATCGAGTAGCGCGGCTAGAGGTCCCCTGCTGGAATACAAACATTTTTTCATCATTTTGCTATTAAATATTACTGTTTTTATTTTATATCTCATTTGCACTTGTATTTTAGTCTTATGATTTGTCGTTTATACGAGAAACTCGTGTCGAATGAAGCTAGTTTTATAATAATAATAAAAGTCTCGTCGAATATAACTCGGCACGACTATCTCCGTTTATTGTCACGAAAAAATAATTAAGTGAAATAATACCTTTAAATATTTACTATATACATACATATTATATTTATGGTTTTCATAACATACAACTACGTGTAAAGTGTACGCTGTAAAAATATGTTAATAAGGCATCTTTGTGAGATGTTTGAATAAAGAATTATTGATAAATTATGTTATCGAAGACGGTACCTTAATTCACGGCGATATGTTGCTCCAACGTATGTGTAATCCGGTTTTAACGTGCTGGAAGGGAGGGGAGAAACTACGCAGCTGTTCGTCGCTTCTCTTTTGCGCGTTTTCTCTCTTTCTCTTTCTCTCTCTCTCTCTCTCTCTCGCACACACGAAGATATCTCGGTTCTTATCGGCGAAAAATACTTTAAACCTTGGATAAATTTTGTTTTTTTATTTTAACGATGAAAAAGTAAGTGAAGAAAAATATATTTCATGTGTAATATACATGTTTCATGAGCTATAAAAGCGGCAGAAACTATTTTATGATATAGAAATAATAATAAGGAATGAAAGAAAAATCAATCATGGATTAAATTAAACTTAAAGCAACTTATGATCGACGAGATTAACTTCCTGTCGTAGAATTCCCGTGAATATGAATTCCGGCGATTGTACGGTTATTTTCAATATTTTAGGGGCTTTCGACATAATCGTTTTGGCAGCAGCTAGGTCATCATCTTTGCTAACTATTAAAGTTTTCTGGTCCCATGAACGTGCAGCGCGAACGAGGGCTCGACCACCGCAGGCTTCTATCATACCTATAAATAATTAATAATAATCATAATAACAACACTTTTTTTCGTATAACGAAAAATGTCAAGGATCGATCGGTGGATCCACAAACCTTTGAATTCTTGAATTTCCTGTGGGCTAAATTTCGGCGTCAGGATTATCGTGTATCCATCGAAGAGTTTACTCATCCTCGCAGCCTGCAAGCTCTCGGCAAGCTTGAATTTGTATTTTTCCTCGGTAACAGGATCGTTGATAATGAAATTTTCCCAGTCAATAAAATGGCCGGCTTTCTTACTATCGATGAGCCAATCGATCGAGACGATTTTTATGCCTCGTGCGACCGCGCACAAAAACTTGAAAGTTCGACGAATTTTGTCGGTTATGAGAACTGTAGCTTTCGAAGGATCCGAGACCACGGAACCACCTGCACGAATTGTTTATCAAATCATAGTGAGATCATTGTCAGTTGAAAATACGAAATAATTTTTGAAAAAATAAAAAATAAAATAAGAAGGTATCGACAAATTCGTTGTTAAGGCATTAGAAAAATATTGGTTTTTTTTTTTAAATAAATGATAAAAGATTTACCTAATTTCGTGACGATTTTTTCATAATTATCGTTTTTGACGCAGGTAAATATAATCTTATGCTGTTCGATCGAAATGTCGGCGAGCGTCTGATTTTTTCGGCCTTTGGTGCGAGCTGGCGATATCATAGACGACTCAAGTTTTTTCATCGACGCCGTAGATGTCTCGAGTTTTTTCATCGACGCCGTAGAGGTCTCGAGTTTTTTCATCGACGCCGTAGACGTCTCGAGTTTTTTCATCGACGCCGTAGAGGTCTCAAGTTTTTTCATCGACATAGAAGTTTCTGCTTTGGATACGTTTTGCTTGGTTCCAATCTCGCTGTCAGTTAATCTCATTAACTTAACTTTGGCATAAGTTTTGCAATTTGGTATTGCAAGCTCGCCGCTCGTCTCATTAGCGCTCACATCACGCGCCTTAGTTTTCTTGCCTGATTCGCTATTTTTCGTTTGACGTGGACGCTTTCTCGATTCTCGAACCGACGATTCGTGAGCTCCCTTCTCATCTGCGGAAAAATTACTGTCGTTGGTACCTGTAACAGCAAGGGACGAAGGTGTTTTGGGTAATGTACGGGTACGTCGATTCGCAACAACGGTTTTTTTCGCAGGAACGCTCTTTTTGTTTTTTACGCTCAACGATTCAGTCGTATTACGAGTATGATCGTTCGTTTTATCCGAGGCTAAAAGTTTGTCAGCAATTGATTTGAGATCATTATAATCGTACACATCGTCCGAATCATCGTTGTCATTAAGACCTCGAGAATTATATTTTTTCTTTGATTTCATCGATGAAACTGGTGAGTCTCGCTCGGGAGTTTCATCGATGTTTGATCTTGAATCAGCGAGCCGCTTGCAAGCGCGAACGCATTTTTTCGTTACCGTTTCGGTATTAGTTTCTTGGATTTTTTTTTTCCTTTTAGGCGAATTTATATCACTATCGAACGAGGTTGTTGAGGAGGTGGGACTCCCAGGGTTCGACAAAGTTCCCCATAGTTTGATTTCTGGCAAGCCAAATAAAATGTCATCGTCCTCGTGACATACTGGAGAGTGGCCACTAGCTTGGTGATGAAGATTTATATATTTGTTTGATTAATTTTCTATTCGTTGTAAAATGGTTTATTAAATATTTCTCTATATTTTATTCATTGCTTACCCTCTTTTTCGGACTCCTTGATCCATCCTTTGTCACCCTCCGCGATGGCACGCCCATCGGAGAAGCCTATAGTCGATGACTTGTCCTTCGAATTTGACGAGTCCGTCACGTCATTTTCACTCGAAGTCGTTACGTCTCTCGTTATGTTCTGTGTAGGATTCAAAATGTCGACGAGATTTTGGGTCATCATCTGGGTCGGATCTTCCACCGTTTCTTGCCTCGCCTCTCCCTCGTCGCCAAATATATTGCCGAGATTTTTCGTCAGCGTGTCGTCAAGATTGACCCTGTCGTTTTCACTCTTGTCTCGATCGGAGTCTTCCATCGTTTCGTTAAACACAATCTGGGTCGGTGCATTGTGAATATCCTGATCATTGATCTTGCTTGATTGGGTCTTCCATTTACGAGACACCGGAGTAGAGGTCGTTACTGTTTCGAGTATCTGAGTTGGCATAAGATCGAGATCCTCGATGGAACGCGGCTCGACGACTCGCTGGGTCTGTACCTCGTGTATGTTCAGCTCTCCTATCGATACGGAATTTTCCTTCTCTCTTATCTTGCTGTTGAACATCGAGTTTGCAAGCTCATCATCGGTGGTGCTTCCGTCACTGAGATTATCCGGCTCCTGATCCGACGCCTCGTCGTCAGTTTCCGCAATCACGTCAGGCTTGCTGTTCTTATCCAGGTTGGTTTTATTGCGATCAGGCGTCGACTCTACATCCTCAATGGGTATCAATATCTGTGTCTCTGATTCGAAGAGGGCTTCCCCGTTGATGAAAATATTTGGAGTTTCTTGAGCAACTCGCGACCTCTTGGCTGTAACCCCCTCGAACATATCAGATGTTTCAATTTCCTGGATGTCCTTGGGTGATCCAGCCCGCTTATTGTTTTTGTTAGCTATGTTTCTGGCCATCGTGCTCTCTTCATAATCCATGATATTCTGGGTTTCCATTTCATGGATATCGTAAACGTTCGGTGCTCCAGCGAGCTCTTTGTTTGTGTCGACTACCTGTGTCATCATGTTGAATATATCTGAAGAATCCAGGCTGTTAGAAGACTTGTCTAGTTTGTCAGCTTCGTCTGATTGCTCGATGATTTTCCTGCCTCTGCTCTTCTGGTGATCGATGGGAATCGCTGGCTCACGGAATAGACGCTGTTTGCTAACATCTTTCTGAGACCCAGGAACCACAGAGTCGTTCGGATTGTTGTCCTGAGATTAAACAATTTTTTGCTATCAACTCTGATAAAAAAAAGTATTGGAAAAAAAAAAAGAAAATTTCACGCGATAACTCACCCATGATGTTTTCGGCGTGTCGTTGGTCCCGGATAATTTTTGTAAATTTTTGTACGTTGCCTTGATCTGACCAAAGACAACATTGTCCCCGTCGTTGATGGGATAGAAATAAAAGGGTTTGAGAGACAGCTGAGAAGAAGAGAAATGAAAAGAGATTGATACTCGAATGGATATTCGATCGAAATAATCAATGAAACATGATCTCCGATTGTGCAATAACTCTTACACTCTTGAAGGTTGTTCCGTTTGCGGATCGTAGATCGCAAATAAATGTTGTTTCAGAGCCAGCCTGAATTTCAGCATGCACCTTCGAGACCGTCTGAAACAGCGACATAAAAATTGTATCAATTAACGAGCAATTGCAGCAGTAGCAGCAATTTATTGATTAATAATTCAATGAGCGATATATAGGAAGAAAAAAAAATGTAAATAAAGTATGTAAAAAATAGTTAAAGACGTTGAGCAAGCGATTGAACCGTTTGAGATACGAGGAAAATATGTAATTCGCCAAAATGACATAAAGCATGTCACAATAATGAAAACAATGCCGGATAAGTTGGTATATGATAGCCTTGCGACGATAGCCTTGACACCCGTCTCATAAACTACCAGACAATATTTCGATAGGAGAACGGTATAAATATGCGGACCGAGAGTGGTTGAAATATCAGTGTCACACTTGCATTACATCAAGTCGAGTCTAAAAAAATAATTATGAGGCTGCTGCTAGCCTTGCTTTGTCTTCTGCCAGTAACACTCGCAGGAGTCATTGGACTCAACGTCAAAACTTCCCTAGGCGCCATCAAGGGCCAGTACAAATTTTCGCTGCACGGACGACGCTTCCATGCCTTCGAGGGAATTCCTTACGCTCAACCTCCCGTGGGACCGCTCAGATTCCAGGTAGAATAATCGCGATACCATGAGATAAAAAAAAAATGTCAACCATGTAACCTTCGTTGCATGTTTTATGATTACAAAAAAAAATAGCCACCTCAACCGATTGAACCATGGACCGGTGAACTCGTTGCCACGAAAACCGGTGCATCATGCCTCCAATACTCCCACGTGCCGATACATCCTAAGGAAAGAGTCGTAGGCGCCGAGGATTGCCTCTATCTCAATGTTTATGTTCCTGATATAGAATCGTCCAAGAAACTACCGGTCATCGTATGGATCCACGGTGGTGCTTTCCAATGGCACATGGAGTACAATTATTACACCGGAGAATTGACCAAAGCCGATTATCTCATGGACAGAGATGTTATTCTCGTTACTTTCGACTATCGTCTCGGGCCATTGGGTAAAGATCGTTTAATTTATCTCTTTTCAAACGACCCTTGAAAAATTTCTTTCATTCGTTTCCGAAATATTTTGAAAGAGTTAATATTTATCGTTGATAATTTATCTTCAATAACGTTTTAAAATTTTCCCTACGACCAATTAACTTGGAGAAATTTTTTCTTCGGGTACGAAAGAACTAGACGAAGAGCTTTTCGTTATTTCTAATCTACGAATAAAACATCGTTGAATTAAACAAAAACGTTCGATCCAGGATTCCTGAGCACCGGCGACGAGGTCGTTCCTGGTAACATGGGTCTCAAGGATCAGAACATGGCTCTGAAATGGGTGAAAGAGCACATTGCCGCGTTCAACGGTGATCCCGAGGAAATAACTCTGACCGGTCTCAGCGCGGGTGGCGCAAGTGTACACTATCACTATCTATCTCCTCTGAGCGTTGGCCTTTTCAAGAGTGAGTCAACTCCTCGATGTCTGTTATCCGTTATCCATTATCAAACATATTTAACGCTAAAACCACTGTTTTCTTTTTCAAGGGGGAATATCTTTCAGTGGAACTGCTTTCGATTGCTGGACACAGACGGAAAACGCTGCGGAGAAGGCCAAGAAACTTGGAAGCATCCTGGGATGCCCGAGCGAGGACAACGTCCAACTGATCAAATGCTTGCAGGAACGACCCGCTCGCAATATTTTACAAACTGTCGGAAACTTCATGGTGAGATACATTTTCCAAGGATATATAAAAAAAAAAAAAATCGACAACTCGTATGAATATTTTTCGAATATTGTATAATCCCTGTAGCCATGGGGTTACAACCCGTATACTCCGTTCGGACCGGTGGTCGAGAAGGGCGGCGATGCGCCGTTCATCGACCGCTCACCGATCGAGATCGTCAACAGTGGTGACGCTCAGGATCTTCCGTGGATCACCGGTGTCGTCAAGGAGGAGGGTCTCTACCCGGCTGCTGGTAATGCTCGGGATAACCCTGTGAATGTTCTTCAACGGGCTAATTCGTTCCTTTCAATTGGACAGACTTCGTCGCGGACAAGGTGCTCCTGAAGGAACTTGACCACAACTGGGAACTGATCGCTCCTTACCTTCTCGACTACAATTATACTATCCCCCTCTCAAAACACACCGAGGTTGCTCGACTCATCAGAAACCACTATCTGGGATCAAAAAGCATCGACACCACGACAACCGCACCCCTCATTCAAATGATCGGCGATCGAATTTTCATCGTCGATGGTGTTAAAGCCGCTAAGATGATGGCAAAGGTCAATAAAAACCCGGTACGGTACTACTACTTCACTTACAGAGGTGTCCACAGCGCAAGCGATGCCATGAGCCACACTACACAAAACTTTGGTAATGTTCCATTGTTTTTTTTTTAAATTATTTTACTTTTATTTGTTAATA
>JABMBV010057727.1:0-22978 GCA_018906735.1 Mesochorus sp. PSUC_FEM 10030011
TAAATATATAATATACACGAGTGAGCAGAGATTCTGAACCCTCGGGAGAGCTTGAAAGAACTACATGAAAAATTATTCATCAACGAGGCTGTGATCTTTTGCCCTCTCTACTGCTTTATTATACCCTCTTATCTTTACCTCGGATTTTCTATAGCATTGAATTTCCACTATCACAATTTCAAGCATCTAAATGTATATATATATATAAATAACGGCATGATTCACAACCAGTCGTTATTAGTTCAGAAGTAATCGTATTGAAAAAAAAAAGAACAAATTTGTGAAATTTTTAAACTGAAGATCGAGTCAATTAATAATCATTATTTGGGAGTAAAATTCTCCTCCCTCACTTTCTTCTTTCCTAAGTTATTTCTCCGTACTTCCCAATCTCGCAAACTTTATTAGTACAGTCACGCTCATTTCTCGTGGGTGTCGTAGCGAGATAATATCCGTCAAACCATAACGCTCTCATGTCTTTTTTCTTATCTAGTATGGAATCGATTCGATAAATTTCTCGAAAAATCACGAGTCATAAAATTCATGCCACGCAACAGTACCCTGTTGATAAAATATAGCATATATTTCTTTCGAGATGGGTACGAGAAATTCGGTATCGAAGAATGTATCGAAATTTTGTAACATCCGTGTCCTTTTAAATGATATAACGTTTTATGTATGAATCGATTTAAAAACATCGAATTTTTACTGAAAATTTAAATATAAAACTATTAAAAAAATTAACTTATGGTGATTGTTTTTTTTTTTCATATTGTTTTATTTACAATATTGTCTAATAAGAATTATAATAATCCCTCAGCAATCTCTTTCTTGAATTGTACTTTCTCTATTAATTTAACTGTACAAATAATATATTTGTGATTATTGTCAAAAGCAATTGCGGTCGTTTTTTTGATTGAGAAACACGCATCGTGTCAAGGTTTCAAAATACTCATACAAATGAAAGATTGTGCGCACTCGGGAATGCATATGCACACGGCTATTCGTTCCTTAATTACTGTTTGCACGGTTTGTGCAACCGGGTTATATGAAACTGAGCTTCTAAGCCTTGCAGACATTATATACGTATATATAAAGACCACAATTTCGGTGAGATACTCTGGTACACCTACTGCTGCCAATTCTCTCTTGTTTTACCGTGTGCTCTTAGGGGTATGTAAGCGCGAACGAGACGACGATGACAACGGCGACGACGACGACGACGACGACGACGCCGACAAGAGTCGCACAGCGTGGAAATTTCCATGCTGTGTATGAATAAATGGAACGAGGTAGAGAGAGAGAGAGAGATAGAGAACAGTAAGACGAGTGGTGAACACGCTGAGGAAGATCGTGCCTGACCAGCGTAAGCGCTGTTTGTCTTGCCATGTCTAGTATATCTACTTGCTAAAATATATAGTCAGGGTAAAAAACTCTTCCTGAAAAAGTTAAAAGTAATGAGTTACAGAGAAACATCTATAAACACTTGGGATGATACTCCTTGTGTCGTCGAAAGATTGTTAAATAAAATAAACAATGTCGAGATGGAAATTTTAAAGATAAAAGTTTTTTTTCAACGATTACGAAACATTTTAGTAACAATGAACTTATAATTTAGTTATTGTTTCTTCTCGTATAATAATAATTTGTTGATAAAGGAATCCGTTTAACTCTCAACATGTTTGTTGTACAAATGATTACAAATTGTTTACAGTGTTACGCTGTATGTTCAACACGAAAATTTTCGTCGTTATAGCTGTATAAAAACAATGTCAACAATGCTGGCTGTGGTAGCAAAATCGTCGAGCGATATTTAATGCAATTGTTTGTTCGATAAACGAATTAAATTTTCTCTCTTGTTGCTTATATGTTCTATGGTATACACATTTATATATTTATGTATATATATATGTGTGTGTATATATGTATACTTGAGAGCTACTGTGTTTCACGAGAAATTCGAAGTACACAATGAACCTTACCGCCCTGACGATGAAACTTTCTGTTACCGAGCCCGCAATCGCATTAAAACCACGCCAGTAGAGACGTTGAAAACGATTTTCATCCCTTGCCGAGCGTTGCAACGCTCGGCGAATCAAGGTTGGCCATCAGGAGAAAGGGAGAAAGAGAGACAAGCGAAATAGTCGAGGGAGGTTGGGGAATTGTCCAGATAAGTTGTCCCGTAAATATAAAAGTGGACAGGCTATTATCGGGATCGTGCACTCTCTCTAGCCCCTGTTTTTGTTTTTCTCTTTCTCACACTCGAATACATACGTCTATAGAAATATACGACCAATCCAGCCCCATTGAATATCCTTTATTATCTTCTATTTAGGGTGTGCGATTTCTCCAAGATCCGGAATAGAAATGTCAAAAGTTTGACGCTTCCGCCTTTAACTTGAAGCTATCCCTTAATAGAGCTTCTGCTTTTGCTTCAAAATTTCGTCCATGTATGGAAACATGCAAATATTCGGCCTGGATAACTCTCTCTCTCTTTCTCTCTCTCTGCCCCCCTCCCTCCCTTCCGTACATTATTTCATAGTTCCGAATGTTCTAATCTTGCTCGGCTGTTTCCGGATCGCCGCTGTGGTATATCCCTCATTCCCTTGTCATACGAAACCCTCTCTCTCACAGATGCTAATATCGCAGCATCCACCATGTGTCCCCTGATCCCTCTCCGACATATCCGGAATTCCTAGTGCACCCGGCCACCCCCTTTACACGTTTCATCCCCGTTGGTTGACACGGGTCGTCCCGTGGATGCTGAACAGTATGACGGGTGTACTTATTGCGCATAGATACACGCACACACGTCTATGACGCAATTCCTTTGTTGAACAATCGAATGACGTTTTGCCTCCGGTAGGAAACGGGGTCACCGCGTCTCGACAAAAAGAATCCACCGTATATAACTGCATTTCTCTCTCTCTCCCACCTCCCGACCCGTTTACATTTATATTTTCCACGATAAGCAGTAGACTATTTTAAATAATTAATGAAATTACATAATTTTAAGGAGACATGGAAATATTGAAGAGTCTCTATAGAAACATACAACCGATATTGTACATATGAAAAATAAATTTACGGAGTGCAGGAAATATATTAAAAACGTCGATATTTCCTGTAAGAAGAAGAATCTCGACTACGTTATCTGCTGTCAATAAAATAATTAATATACTCGTATTTCGAATTCTGATAGTAACGAAAAACATCGATCAATTATTATCTATTCAAACCTGAACGGTACTGAAGTTCAAGAAATTCTAATATAAATTGTTGAAACGACAAAAGATCCGCATTTTTCGTCAATAATATTGATTTTTTTATCGTTAAATATCTCCGACTAGAGTTTAGTGCTAATATTATTGATTTCAGAGCTGGAGAGACGGCAGCAGCCGCAGCGGCCTCGGAGCTCTGAGGAGCTGGAGGATTTGCACAAGCTGCTGCACTTCCCCGAGGAGGTTGCTCTCAGATTGACCGAGTGCGAGTATCAGTTGTTCTACCAGGTACAGCCGTGCGAATATTTGCGTCACGTTGCTCAAGATCTGACACAGGCCGCGGCGCAGAGAGCAGCGACATCGAGACAGCAGCAGGAACAACAATCGGCATCTTTACCCTCGTCATCGAGCTATTCGCAAAATCAGCGCACGTGGAACCGAAGCACAGACACGCCACCGTGCACCGCAAACAGTTCGACACAGACAGAGGAAGAGGTACTGTGGCTCGGTGGAACGACATCTGCCCACTCCGTCCAGACCCTCGTCGACCGGTTTCGTGAGGTATGCCCCACTTTTTACAAACCTCATACACATCCAATTCCATCCTTCAACGAGAATGCGATTAAAACCGTATGTGGGCTGCGGCACTTGTACCCAGGACTTTGCTGCACGTTGGGGCTCGTTTGCACACACATACATATACGTGTGTATGTGTGTGGATATATATATAACAAGAACTTCAAGTGTAAGCTCGTATGCGAGAGACGAACCGCAAGAGAGCCATCTGACCTCGAATCTCGACATATAGCATGCACATCACACAACAGAGGGTGAGAACGAGCTGGTCTCGGGTCGAGCGTCTTGCAATCTTGTGGTCTTCCGGACTTCTCCTGGTGCCCCCCTATCCACATACTCTCTTCTCTTACACATATACATATATGTATAAAGAGAGAAAGAGAGAGAGAGAGAATACTCTTTAGGTGTACTCTCTCTGTTTTCCTCGCAGCAATACGGTCAAGACGACGACATACACGACAAGGTTGTGCCCTCCACCGAGACTTTTCTTTCATTCTCTTCCTCTTCCGTTGCCGTCGTCATTTCCTCAATCGTTTTTTTTTCCAGTCATTTTTTCTTCATTTTCTTCGTTCGCTCTTACTCTTTATTTTTTCCCCCCTCTTTCAATTTCTCTCCGTTACGTCCAGCTCAACATTATCCCGTTTGTTTTTTCCCCCTTTCTCTCACTCCCCCTCTCCATTTCTCTTTCTCTGCCGTTCTACGCTTTTATTATTACGATTTTTTTAATTTTGAGTGGGAAGAACTTCTCTGGCTATATAGTAAACTGCTTTGGAGTTACTTGCAACTGGTGCACATCGCAAACAGCCCTCGAGGTAGAGAAAGGGAGAGCAAAAGATAGACAGATACAAAAAAGAAAAAACTAAAGAGGAAAAAATCTCGAAATAAATGAATTCAAGACTTTAGACTCTCGGCGAATCGTGGCTGCTGCTTGGATAAACGGTTTATCGATATCGCAGAGATCTACGATACCACCGGGACATAAAGATATCTACTAAATCGGATCTTTATGAAGAATTACCCCGTAAAGAAAAAAGCTTTATCGTTATCGTTTTTCTGTTTGTTCGAAAAGGTGAGCTCATGGGTAACTCTCACGGTAACGAACGGCGCGACGATCGAGGAACGCCAGGCCCTCCTTTCGTGCCTGTTGCGAGTGGCCCAGACCTGCTGGAACACTGGAAACTTTAACTCAACAATGGAGATCGTCGCCGGTCTCAAGTAAGTTTCCCATTATCGACAGAACCGTGGATTGACGCTAACAGCATGCTATATATATACCTTGAATGGATGTAGAAATTTGATCGGGAAGTTTCAGAGGGTTGGAGCATGTTTTCATTCGGAAAATCTAGGGGTGATTCGTTGCTCCAAAAAGAATGATCTATTTAATGAAAGTTTTTCGATCAAATAAAATTTAAGATAACATGCTTGGCGAATTTGGGACAATAATCTATGAAAAATCAAGTTGGCAAACTATATAAGACCCCATTTTTTTACGGTCTTCGTAGTTGGGCGAGTCTTCGGTTTGTTAGTGTCGAATCACAGGGATTCTCCAACGATCCTCTATTATCCCGTTAGAACTATCGCCGATGGCGTTTCCAAGAGGGCTGAAGGGAGGGAGCAACGGGGATTGTTATTGGTCATTGACTAATGCGGGTTGCAGGGGTAGCGAGCTCAGCCGGGATGCAACGTGGTTGCGGCTTTTCTAGTTACATGAAACTTCTGGTATTGCTCCCGTCACGTCCCCTCGTATCACCATTCATCTCCTATCTCCTGCCTTCTCTTCGTCTATTTATCCACTCTTGCTGTACGCTCCCTTCCTATCTCTTTCTCTCTCTCTCTTCAGCCAATTTCTCAACATTTTCGTTCTCGTCAATACTATGCGAAGAACGACCCCACAGGGACGAACTATAGGGATAAGAACCGTTCGTAACTCCCCTTCAAGGTACACCTATTACCAAAGACGCTACTTTGCCTCGTGGTGTTGGGAATAAGCGACTGAAACTCAATATTAGAGAGTCGTTTCAAATAACGCTTTTTGTCATTGTTGATTATTACGTTTATTTTCAAACGAGACGCACTTTCCAAATAAAACGCCAGAAAAAAAGAGAGTTGTTTTTTCTGTTATCCTTCGAGTCCTCGGAGAAACTTTTTTCAAAAAGATCATAAGTAAATATATATATGTATGCGCCCTTTATAGGGATCAAAATGCGGAATGATCGTTAAAGTTATTCCGGTATAGTCAGAAAGAGAAAGAGAGAGAGAGAGAGAGAGAGTGAGAAGAAAATAAAGTAGAAGGCGTTGATGGTGGCTGCTAGGAAGAGATAAAGACCGGAGCGAAGAGAGTAGATGAAGACGACGAAGAGACACGGAGATGGGATTAAAAGCGTCGCGTCTGAGTCGATGAACGCTCGTATAGAAAAGAGAAGGGAATCGAGAAACGATGGACTCGGGACTAGGTCGTAAAAAGTAATTTGATTCTCGAGACTGGTAAAGAAAGAGGTTTGGTCGAAGAAACGTTGGGTAAGGATGCAGCTGTATTTCCGTTGGGGGGGTGTAAAGACAGTGTTTGGAACGACGCATGAATCGCCGAGGCGAAAATTGAAGTGCATTTGGTTCGGGGCTCGTTAAAACTAACTCTCCCTCTCCTTTTTCCCCGGCGCACTACTGCCCTTTCCACTACGTTTTCGTGAACGTCTCTCGCAGTCCCGCGACGCCATTCTTCGGTATAATAAAGTAAGCTGCGAAAGGTTCCACGCGAGTTTCTAGTAACTGGAATTAAATGAAAATTAGCGGTGAGTGCCTCTCTATTCTGGCTTTGAATAATACCGGGCGCGAGATCTCACGAAGACGAAACGAAAATTGCAGGGAAAAAAGATAAAGAGATTGAGAGAGGAAGGGGAAAGGGGGTTGAAAGCGGATATAAAACGACGCTGGGATGACGAGGAATTACCCATAAAACGCATATAAACTGTGAGCACGCGGCTTCCGCTTTTCTCGTGCCGAGACAGACATTCTAATGCTTGCCATTGAAATTTCGGCTTCTGTAGCAACCGTTTAATATCTGCCATAAACGCCAGAGCTTTCATAATATTAATGAGAATCAATTCGCACGAATTAACGCGGAAAACACGAAAGAGACACAGCGGAGACGTAAAGACGTGCGTTAAAGTCAACCAAGTCTTTAGACAAGTTGTTTCACCGGAGGGACTATGATAATAATGTTCCTGCCATTATATCTTTTCATGATTGTGTTTCCTACTCCCAGATTCTTCTCCTTTATTATACATATATTATGTGCTCTGATGGATATGAATTCAACCGGATATTTGTTCAAATAAGCAAAAGAAAAAAAAACAAACGTCCAATCAATTTCAACGATAAAGTTTGCAAATATGTAATCGATCAAACTAATATCATTTTTCTTTAGAGTCGATGTTTGCGTTCATCCTAAGAGACTCTCTCTTATCACGAACATTTACCGACTCATATTTCTTCGTATCTTATCCTCAAGATATAGTAACAGGATCTTCAGCATTTTTGCAAAGAGATGAAGTACAGTGACGCCGGTAGGTAACCGGTTTAGCTTCTTCTTGTGTCTGCTGTATATCAGACTTTATCTACTTTGCTCCATTTTCTTGATGTTTCTTTTTTCAGCTCTCCTTTATTCTTCCTTTTCTGATCTTTTATTCCCTCCCTTTACATTCCGTCTTGCTTTAGTCGTGCATCTTTTTTCTAGAAACGTTTGAAGCACCTTAGTGGAGAGCCAAAGCTCATAGACGGTTGCATCTTTCCAAGTTGCATTATTAAACCGTCTGGGATGACTGCCGTCTATCTTGCCGATTCCTTCTTCCTCACTTTTTCTCTTTCTTTCTTTCTATGCATTCGCACTTCAGTCTTCTTTTCACTCTCTCAAGGCTTTTGGCGCATCCTTCCCATCCTCTAAGGCCTCAAAAAGCAACCGGTAATAGCCCGAGGCTTGCAGATAGCAAACTCCTTATCTTCGTAATCTCTTTCTCTCTCGTTCTCTGTCTCTTTATCTCACTTTCTCTCTGTTTCTCGCTTACAAGGCAACTGTACGATATCTCCGAGACTTCCTGGCTGATACTACCACCGTACATGGATATAGCAGTCCATTAACCTCAGAGAGCCCCGGTTGACGTTCGTGAACATTTACGGGTCACCCCAATTTCCTCGGCGTAAGCTAAAGGTTCATGTACAGCTATCATATACCGCGCGCGCGCTCGTCGTTTGTCACTAACAGTAACAACACGAAACTTCTCTTACGATCCACAAGGCGAAAGTTTAGTATCATATGCGAAAAATTATAAAATGTATAATAAAAATTCGCTCATGGAGGAAAAAAACACCACGGTGATAAAAGTGAAAATTTAACAATTCGCAAAGTGGGAGCAGAAGAAAAATAATGTGGCCCACTCGTGTGGACGTATAGAAAGAGAGCACGATAAAAAAACTCGTCCCGCCAAGTTTCCTTTTCGCGAACGACCACGGTGAATATCCCATGAGAACAGACTTTATTATCCTTCTTCTCGACAATCGCAATATGGCACAAGGTTTCCCTACCACAATATGTATAATTTTACGCACCCATTATTTCCACTCTAAAGCGCTCGTGCCCACTATAAAAACTGCAACTCAAGTGCTCCTACAAGTGTATGGCTTATGGGATAATACTACAATAACAAACACGTCGGACTATTGATGATTTGGGGGTATATCCAATGTGAATACATGCTCTAAAAAATATTTCTACATCTTATCATTGCACTAATAACACGAGACTTATTATTATTATTTTTTTAATCAACTTTTCAGGTCAAGCAACTTGAAGCCTTTCTGGCAAAGCATAAACGAGCCACTTCCGGTGTTGGAATATATCTCATCAGCGCTACTGTCTTCGAAATATGAAGAGGCATTGGCGCGGGCCCTTGACATGCCGGAATGTCCGGTCGTGCCATTTTTCGGAGCTTTTCTCCACGAGCTCCGAGAGGTTATCGCTTCCGTTGCGAAGGTACTAACTTGATCTCTTGGGGAACATAATATCTGATAATAATGTACATTTCTATAAATCGGGTTGTCCTCGACATGACGGTTTGTATAACAGGCCATCGATTTTTTTTGGGAATTTTCTACCCTCTCCTAATGTTTTGTAACGAAAATTCATATAATTTGTGCTGTTGTTATTGGTGTATGTATAAAGATTGCAACTCCTTTATTGATACGAGTAACAGCGTTTTTAAGCCATTAACAATTAGAGAGAAAGCCGAAAGTTCTGAAATAAATTTCATGTTGAGGTTGATGAAAAAGGACGCGATTACGAGTAAAAAAAAAGAGGAAGAAGAACAACGATAGACACGAAACGTTTTGGCAGACAACCAACGAACTTCTCCATCGATAAAATCCGTACGTTTAGCTCATCCTTGTGAAGCCGTTGAGCTCCCGATGCAGGTTATTACTTCTTCACTCTAATCGCTTGCCATCCACGACAAGAATATATGAGCTTTTATCGAGAAACGTGAAAATGCAAACAAAAAAAAATTAAAAAAATTAATAAAGAACTTTTGAGGGGCTCCATTTTGAAAAACTATCACCTTTTTTCTATTTAATTTTTCAATGTTACGAGAATATCGTCGATGAATTTATATTTCAGGCGGTGAAGGAGAACGTTTGAAAAGAAGAATAAGGACAATGAGGGCAGGGGTTTCTATCGGCCTCCAGCAGCATAAGACCGCTGTAGGCCGGCGGAAACTACTTGCTTTCGCTGTTTAAGATCAACCGAAGCTAACGACCATCATTATACCATCAATATTCATTTATTATTCGATACTAATTCAACTTACTCTACGTTAATTATGTAAGATAAATGAATAATTTCGTATAATTCTCGTTGATGTGAGACATTTTTCTTCGATAAATATAACCCGACAGTAGAAAGACGACTGATGACTGACTGATTTAACACGATAATTCCGAATATAATTATAAAGTACAAAAACGAAAAAAGGAGGACCAGGGCCATAGAGAAAAGAAGGCGAAATACAAGCGTTATGAAATAATACGAATATCATGCAATCTGAGAGCAGTTGAATTCGTGTGCGTCCTCAATCAGTATTTGGTTGGGTAACTGTTTAGCCCCACATTGAATATTGCGCGACAACTTTTAAATGAGCAACTAATTTTTTCCAATTTCTAGATCCAATAAAATTGAAAAATAGTAAAATATAGCATTCAGATTTTTGGTACTTGTCTAGCACTTTCATTAAAAAGATACCTAATAAAAATCTCGAGAAATGAAATTGAAAACGCGAGAAATAAATTTAGAGATGCAGAGATCTTAACGAAAACTAAACATTAAAATAAATAGAATACATTTAAGATCATGTAGTCATGTTAGCGAGAGATTAAAGGTAATGCGAAATAAAACATTTAACAATGTGATAAAATTAAGTTACAGTCGCAGTTATTTTTTCATATCCGTATTCAAGCATTCTGAGAAACATTCATCCACTCAGCATAAAATACTTTTCATGTGGGATATTCTTCGTTCTTCGTGAAATCACGTACACACACAAATTCACTGAACCTACATAAATATAATAAGTAAAAGTATCTATATCAGAAGAAAAGATTACATGAAGTTTAGCTGAAAAAAGGCAAATTCAACAAACGAAAGTGTCGTTTAATTAAAAACATGGGTATGCTGACGTGTCGTTTCGTTGCAGCAACCATCGGAGTTCAGTGAGGAGAAAGAGACTACGCGGACTAAGAGTAAAGAGGGTGGTGCGACCCTCGAAAACGTGCCTTCACCCTCGCATCCTGGTGCGAGAGCCGGTGTCGAGAGTAACGCGGATGCGCCGTCGGGCTGGAGTTCCCGAGTCGGTAGTAGTTTGTTCGGTGCGCCCGAAGGTATAAGCGACACTCGAACTATACTCAACAAGGTCGCCCTCTTTCATCAGCATCGTCACGCTCGTGGTCGAGACGCTACTACAGGCTCGTTGCATAGAACATTGAGCCTTCACACCACCGCACTCGAGCAGACCTACATGGTCGAGGAGTGCGACGAGAACGACTATCACCTCGACCTTGATTCTTACAAGCCGGTTCAACCCCTAGCCGTCGACCACGGTGTGGCCCTCTTTCCCGTTGCAGCCCCACACAATGGAATGGACCTTCACCTTCTTCAGGTTTGTTTCTTTAATTCTCCACTTATATTTTTTAATTACAAAATTGAAAAAAAAATAAAATACAACAAACAGCAATCACACCAACATTGCGATTGCCCTTTAAATCTACCGGTTCCCGGGACCTTCGATAAAAATTATTAATTGCAACAACAACGAAAAAAAGCTCAAACTGTGAGTTCTACAGTTGCACCCTAAAAAAATGAAATTGTAAAAAATTATCTTTCGTATACGAAATCGAATTTTAAAAGGTTTTTCATAAACCCAAAAGTTTTTATAAGATTAAAAAATAATAACGATTTTTCGGAATTTATTCAATGTATAATAGATTCGATAATATTTTGCGCACACTCGCGAACGTTGATACCATTTGATTTTTCGAAAATTCATTGTCATCTCTGTATCTGATTTTCTTTTTATTTTTTGCGATGAGACTACCCCTCATTAACGTCAACTCATTCTCTCGGAAGAGTGGAGGCTTGCTGCTCTATGACTCTGCTTTCTGGTGTTGAAATAATCGAATATGAAAGGACGAGCGAGCAAGCGAGCGAGCGAGAAATGTTATGTGGTCACTCGGGCATTCACGAAGCAACCACCAGCGCGTTTAGTATCACACGGACTTGAAATTGGAATAACGAGGGATGCTTTGTCGAGACCCGATTGTTGAATCCTCTGGGCTTTCTATGCATGCCCCGATAATATATATTCATACATCCTTTGCTCATATGTGCAACGATTTGTCCGTTGCCTCACTCGACCCATCGATGAATGCGTATACACGGTGAACCCAACGGTCAATCGTTGATCGCATTTGTCCGGGACATGGTGTCAACCAGTTTTCGTCTCTCGATTCTCTCCTCACCCTAAACGCTATCGCCTCTCATTTACACCAATTAATTTCACTCAATTTTCATCCGCTTTATGTATTGTCATGTATGCACTTCCAATAACCAATCGATAACTCATTAACTGTTCCGACTGAGAGTCCGTCCATACTTACGACAAAAAGCCAATTATTGGTACCAATAAATCATAATTTAGACAGAATGTAGAACAAAAGCAATTAAATTGCGTCTGGTATTGCAATAAATAATACAAAAATTTGTCGAATAAATACAAATCAATTTTTTGCGGATTGTATATCATCGAAAAAAAAACATGTATATATGTAGGGTGTGATACTGTATTTTAATGATAACAGTATGACTACCTGAAAAAGGAAATCAATCAAGAGGAACGCAAAATATAGTGGTTAAAATTAATGTATTGAATAATAATGCGTGAGACTATTCAAAAACTCGGGAACTCCTATCTCGAGCTCCTGACTCTGATTCTGCGTAGGCTGGTCAACACTTTTCTTTTTTGTTTCGAAAAAAAGATGAAGGGTTTTTTTTGACACTATTATATATTGTACCTCTTTCAATAAAAAAAAAAAATCATTCCCTCGATTGTTTCTTTTTTTCTCTTTTAATCACAGGTTTTACATCACGGTACGACGCTCGTGCATTGGGACTGTGAGGGTGGAAATTCTCGTACCGCGTTAGTTTACGCTCGGGTTGATCGTGCCTGCGGCACTTTTGTCTGGGAAAAACCAGCCTGGAGTCCATTAAAAACAGCCAGTTCAACATTCGGCAACACCCCCGGTGAATTTTCACTCGGTACGAATCCTGAAGAAAGCGTACCGGCCTGTCTAATTGCGAGATACACGAATCAACAGCCGATGGACTGTGCAACAGTCAGTCTCGAGGAGGGTTGTCTCGATCTCAGTTCCGTCAAAGAGGTCACGATAGGTTGCTGTGACAAGGACAGGGAAGCGGATCTGCGCGGAATCTGCAAGAGATACGGCCTGTCCGGTTCCGATTCCTGCATCGGTTTGATGTACGGCTCGAATCTTTCCGATAATCGAATCATCTTTCTCCTCGGGCCGCCATCCCTCAGCAAGTAAGTTCACTCTCAATATCTATATGTAAAACATCACACAAGATTTCCTATCGAACGGAGCCCCGAACACATAATTAAAGTCCAAAGGGGGAAAAAAACAACAAAAGTATATGTTGACTTCAGATCGGTATGTGGGCTAATCTTATTCTCCCCTTTTGATTCTGGTGACTGAGGAATTCTTCTACTTAATCGAAATAAAATTCAAAAGAAAAATTGATCGGAATAAATGTTTTTCGATCAGAGAAATCTAGTGTAGTCATGACAACGGTGTTCAATAAATTTTCTCTCTCTCGGAATACTTTTTTCCATTGAAAAATCCCGAAGTTCGTTCGATATCTATGCATACATATAAATCAAGAAAAAAAGACGTGTCTTCCGGGCTGTAAGGAGAATTCTCACATTAGCCCATCAATTTTTTATTCTATCACGTTTTCACCCTACTCGCCAGTCGTTCGCCTCTAACGTCGAACGTCAATATCGATCTCGAGGTGGCTTTCAACTTTTTATAGAATCAAAGAACAGTAATGAGCATCTCTACACGCTCCTGTCTCATAACCATAACGAATTATTTGCTTAGCCGCGCGTAGTAAAGTGGATTAAAAAACTTCATACGCGTGTTTCTCTCACTTGAAACGAGATATCTATCACTTGGAATGAATTAGTCGAAAGAGTCATTGTTTAATAGAAATTATTCGCAATTAACTCGACCAGTAACAATGATGCTATAATTTATGAATTAATTCATTTTTAAGGATATACTTGCATGTACTTAAAAATAAGTTTAGGTTTTTATGTTTTTTTAAATACAGAAATAACTGTCGTAGGAGCCCGGATTTCTAATTTCAAATATCTTCACCGAGTTATTGACAAGATATTAAATATTTAAACCTTAATTTTTCATATTTTCTCATAAGATTACATGTTAAATTCTATAAACATTAAAATATGATACTCAAGAACATTCACGTAAAGTTTCAAAAAATTATTTTTAAAAAGCTGTATTCGATGATTTCAACTTTACTCGATACGTTCGATTGATTTACCATAAATTCCTTCTCAACAGTTATCAATAGTTCCATTTAATTTCTTTTTAAATTTAGAATATGGTACATGGGTATCTGCTGGGTACTACGAGGTCTAAAACGTCAGCTTCAGTTAACCGACAGAAGATCGAGGGCGCTCAAAGAAAAGTATCTGCAATTATTTTATGAGGAGGGTTGTATCGAGCCTATGACTGCAGATGCGATAAGAATTTTTGGTGGCAGAGATTGGTCTATGACTGATAGCGTTGGAACTTTATCGCCCACTAATAGCGGAACCTTACGTCGACGTCACGTCAAAGGCAAAAAGACCAAATCGATTGGAAATATTCATGCATTGACAAAGGTGCAAACAAATTCGTATTCTGTAGTGATAAATGACTAATTATTGAATTCTTAAGATTAAAGAAACCTTAGTATTTCAAATCATCTCAATTTTTTATTTTTATTAAATTTAATTCTTTTTTCAAACCCATCTAAAAATTCTGAAAAAAAAAACATTTTTGTTTTTTGCTAAATTGTTCACTATTTAATTTTTTCCACATTGCTTGTTTTAAACAACCATGAAATAATAACCAAATGGTCCGAATAATTGAGTCGGAATTGTTGAAATAGGAACTGAGCTTTAAGCAATACGACTCTTCGTCATCAGACGGAGGTTTGACGACCGCACCTCTCCGTCACATAACAGGAAGTCGAGAGTCTTTAACGAGGATAGCTCCGGCTTCACCGAGACCAACCAGAGATCGAATGCCACCTCGCAGTCCACCAGGCTCAGCCGAAAGATTCGTTGGTTCTAACCTACCATACTCCAGTTTGCAAAGGTATTCTACAACTTTAATTACCATAATTTTGTTGTTCTACTATTTATTTGGGTTATGGTTAAATTATTCGGCTAGGAAAATAACATCACATCTCATTCGAACTTCAATTAAATTGTTGGTTTTGAATATTTTGAAAAACTGAAAAAAATGAGGAAAATGGTTCATTGGTTTGCAAGGCCTTGTGAAGTGTCTCATTTTTTGGTACCTCAAAATAATTGTAATCTCTCGTGCATATTTACTTCTCATGAGAGTACCATAATACTGAACCGGTGGTGTTAAAGCATTATGGCCATAGTTCACTAACCTTAGAATAAAAACTACACGCCGTATGCATGAAAAGTTAAGAATAAACGGTTTGGAATTGTGAAAAAATACTTTGTTTCATAGCAAAACAACTGAAACTGTACAATTACAATAAATTGTAAAGATATATAATTTTATAAGAAAACGTAAGGACATAACCCACACGGTTTTATGGGTTAAATCATGTAAACGGGGCCGTTCTGTAGGCTGGTTAGGTTGTACATCAACGCGGATGGGACAATGGAACATCGGGAGTGAGATTGTAGCGACTTGTCTCCGGAGGAAAATGGAGAAGGGGCAAGAAGTTTGTTCTCAATTGCACGTTGCAGAAACGTAGCTTATTGCCGTGGGGTTTACGCGGTTCGTACGATTATCGGTGCGAGAAGTTGCCCCGTAAACAGCTGAACAAAGTTTAACTCCCCTTTCGCGGTCACTGGCGTGTGTCGGACGCAGAGGAGAACGATAGAACAGAAATGGCTCACGAGTGTTCTAATATCTTCTCGCTCTCTCCTCATCTCTGTCTTTATTTCTCGTATACATCTGGGAGTTTGTATCAGTTAAAGCGAGGCCATAGGACACATGGGACGACTGATGTGTGAGAGAATAGATTGGCGTGGAAAGCCAGATTTCATTGGAAACATCGAGGACCAACTGGACTTTATGACTGATAGTGCTGCTAGATTCTTTCCGATTATTGTTTTTTTTTTTATATTTTTCTTGTACATACACTTATAAAAACAAAAATCGACTGCTGGTAAAGGAATGATCTTATTCAGACGCAATTGTAACACGTTGATTGATGCGAATCACGCAATTTTTGTTTTTGCCAACAGTCGACATCCACGTTGCACATCTTTATATAGATACATCACACGTGTAATTTGTCAAAACAGCCTTCTCTGCGTGGCTAGGGAGAAAGACAGAAATGGTGGTGGAACACTGGAAGCGCCATGGCAGGTCAAAGCTCGAGCAACCTCAATTATGTACGAGACACAGTTGAACTTTGTCGAGTTCGTTGCTCTCTTTCGTTCCTTCAGTCTACGAGCCAGAAAAGATCTTCGCGATCTATTCGGGCAGCTGGCTATAACGTGTCGAAGTCAAAGCGATGGTTCACTGGGAGATTTCAGTATGAGGCCTTCGGTTTTGAGGCAAACGAGCGACGCAACCCCACAAAGAATTGGTGGGTTGGCATAATTGAAAGAAATTCAGTTTCGTAATTTGCTGTTTGGAACAGGATCAAAATCAATCGAATTATTTCTGTCCGATAGGTCTTTTAACCAGGAACAATTCCATTGATTCGCGCGAATACGAGACCAATGGAAATCTTTACAAGAAGCAAATTTTTGATGCCGTTGCTGCTGCGAGTATAGTGAACAATTGTGCGGGCGTCGATACATCAAAATCACAGGTTATTACACTGGCAACGTTTACGAAATTCTTGGAATCTAGGCAACAGGAAAAATTCACAGATGATGAGATCAAGGCTCTTATCAAGGTGAGTCTGATCTTTCTGAAGCGAGTTATAATTACAAACGATCGACAGGGGGGAATCATTATAATTTGTCGCAGAGACACGAACCTGATCCAGCATTGAGAACACAATGGTGCCTCTCGTTTGAAGGCTTTGCTCGTTACATGATGGACAAAGACAATTACGCTTTTCCAAATGAATATGCTACACCTATGGACACGGAAATGCAACAGCCATTGTCACAGTATTATATAGCCAGCTCGCACAATACTTATCTGACGGGCCATCAGCTCAAAGGAGAGTCATCGGTTCAGTTATATTCCCAGGTAATGCAAAAAGAAGAAAAGTTGTTTTGCAATACAGCTCTAGACTGATTGTCATATAATGTACTTTCTTAAATTGATATTATTAGGTCCTGTTGACTGGTTGTCGTTGCGTGGAACTTGACTGTTGGGATGGCGATGATGGTTCTCCACTGATTTATCATGGTCATACTTTCACCACGAAAATACCATTTCGTTCGGTGGTCGAGGCAATCGATCGGAGTGCTTTTGTCACTTCACCATATCCAGTGATTCTTTCGATCGAAAATCATTGTTCCCAGGCTCAACAGGCTCGGATGGCTCAGATATTTCAGGTGAGTGGCACAGTTTTCAAATTTCAAGTTTTTGGTTAATTGGTTTCGGTTAATCTAATGGTTGATTATTGTTCAGTCGGTCTTAGGCGAGAAGTTGGTGACAAAGTTTCTCTATGATTCTGACTTTGGCGAAGATTCTCAGCTGCCATCACCATCACAATTGCGTCATCGTATTCTCATTAAAAATAAAAAACTTGTGGTCGATCCAACGGGTCCACTGTCTCATCCATTCAGTCATCGGAACAAAATACTTATGTCTGATCGTGCCTCATCTATGAAGCAGATGAGGACAGACGTCAGTAGCGCCTCCGTAGTAGAGTACTTCAGTGAAGATGATGACGATGACGAGGATGACGATGAGGATGACAACGTTGACGGTGAGTACGATATAGTACGGTTAATTTAGTTCCTTTAGTTCCTTTCAAAATTGATGCGGGTCTATTCGTTTTATTGGTTATCTAATCCTCAATCAGACATCGATTTTATTTTAGACAATTCCATCTCGAGTTACGAGAGATACCTTGGCGGTGGACAAGTGCCACATCCGCGTTTAAAGACCGATCAAGCTGTCGACGACAAGTCACAAAAGCAGAGCAGTCAAATAGCCAAAGAACTTTCGGACCTGGTGATTTATCTGCAAGCCATCAAGTTTCGGGGATTGAATTTGACACCTAGCAACGCACCGGTAGTCAAAACTCGTCATCAAAGTCACACGGGAACTGTTCAGAGGCACAGCATTGCAGGCATTGGAACGAGCGGCATAGCATCGTCAACCGGCTCGCCTCAGTCGCTGTCGACATCGGCATCGGTCGCTAGCGGAGGAAGCAACATTGAAAATCTGTTCAGACCAACTCGTGGCATGCCTGCTTGTTTCCAATGTTCATCACTGAATGAGAGTGCGGCTAAAAAAATTTGCCGGAAACAACCTCTCGGTGTAGTTGCTCATGCTGAAACTCAACTCATTCGGACGTATCCAGCTGGCATGAGAATCGACTCATCAAATTTTAATCCTGTAATGTTTTGGGCATTTGGTATACAAATGGTCGCGTTGAATTATCAAACGGATGACGCGGCGCTTCACCTCAACGCGGCAATGTTCGAACAAAATGGACAATGTGGCTATGTAAGAAAACCTTCAGTAATGTGGGACAAGGGGCACATGATGTACAGAAGATTCAACCCGTGGGACAAGGAATTCGACGGGCTTCATTCGGTTCATCTGACACTGTCAGTCGTTTCGGGACAGTACATCTCACCGACGAACTTACTAACGAGTACGTACGTGGAAATCGAGCTTATCGGTATACCGATAGATTGCGCCAAACACAAGACCAAAGTTGTTCATAACAACGCTCTCAATCCAATATGGAATGAAAAATTTTGTTTCCAAGTGATGTTTAAGGATCTGGCTTTCCTAAGATTTGGTATCGTCGAGGCGAGCTCTCATCATCTAATAGCTCAGCGAGTTTTGCCGTTAAAGTGTTTGAGACCGGGTTATCGGCACGTCCGACTAAGATCCTGCAAAAACAAGCCTTTGGCTCTCTCGACCCTCTTCATATATTCGCGAATGGAGGAAGAGAGCCTCGACTATAATACCTGTTGCCGGGATCATAAAGAATCATCGAAGCGTCCGACGTCCGGTAAAGTGCCGGAAAAATTGAGCAGTGTTGATCCAGGCCTGGGTGGCATCACACTCAGAAGACGAATGTTTTTCCTTCAAATATACGACGTTATACCGGACGAGCCTTACACCATACTGAAGGTAACCCAGGAGAGCAACACACAGGAAGTGATGCTTCAGGCGCTACAGAAAGCTGGTATAGGGGGTGATCACGTTGACGAATACATACTCGTGGAGGAAGTTAGCCGGGGTTGGGAGAAGAAGGACAAGGAAGAATTGCCGACTCAGCGAGTCCTTGATCCTAACGAGCACGTGCTTCAGGCACAAGCATTGTGGAAGGGCCAGGGTCGTTTTCTGCTCAAGCGGGTCGGTGACGATCCAAGCAGCAGAGCATGGCTGGCCTCGATTCGTAGCACGGCAGGACATTCCAAACTCCAAATTAATAATCCTGAGGATGACCGCTCGATGCATATATGGGACGAAGCTGACACCTTTCTCGTTTGCATATACAACGTATCCCCTGAAATTCCTTACGCCATATTGCGTGTACCGGTTAGCAGCTCTGCCCAGGATGTTTTGGCCCAGGCCCTTGTCAAGGCTCGTCGCATGGAAGATCCGATCAAGTTTGCTCTCGTTGAGGAGCTAGAGTGGGGCGGTGCCGGTGCGGTCGGTAGTGGCAATCGTCAGCTGAGGGTTTTACCGGACGAAGAGAACGTTTACAGTACCCAAGCATTTTGGAAGACACTCGGTAGGTTTATACTGAGAGAACGGGAACAGGCGCTTCCGCGAAAGCATTTGCTTCCCGCTACTCTCGACAGACTGAGCAAGGGTTTCTCGGTCGGGCGTTCGGTATCGTTACCGGGCTCGAGCAAGGAAAAAGTTCCGGTAGCCGAGGCTCTCTCCGATCCGACTTCGAGGGGCCTCCGTCAGAGGCTCTTAATGGCTGGACGAAGACGCGAGGTTCACTCGGACGGTGAAGAGTCCCGGGAATCGGATATCCTCAACGCTGCCCTGCACCTTAAAAAGGTGTCGTTGAGGAAGCTCAGGGTGTGGAAGTCATAGTGGCAGTCGAGGGCGACGTCATTGTCGTCCCTATTCGCCACCCGGAGAGATCATTGGTGAGGTTTATTCGTTGCTCTTTTATTTCATACCAGAGCATGTTTATAGACGTATACACGTATGTATATAAATATGCGTGAATTTTCATTCAACGGTGACTAACAAAATAATAATAACAATAAAACACAATAACCTCCAAACAAATTTCCATACGACCTCCCAGCGGCGATGACGCGTGATGTCGCTCTCGTACCGAACGACAACAAAGTGGATGCTCCTAGAGCACTCAAGCTACTATATTGTATTAGCTTCGTAACACTTTTATTGTACGATCGAACCGATGAAAGAGCATGTGCCGAATGTAGTTACGCCATTACGTATACATGTATATATATATATGAATATGTATACGTGCATATATGTATTCATAAAAATACATACTGTACATAGTGCAGTATATGCGCGGTAACTACGTTCACCAAAGCATTTTTCATCTCTATATCTTTTCTTTTTGGTATCGAGGCGTGATATAAAAAAAACAAATATAAATATATATATTCTTGAACACTGAAAGATGAAACGAATCCTCGGTCAATTATCCTCATTGGCCTAGGTTGTAATTGGGAATGTGGCACAATTGAATTTTCTAATTGTATCTAAGACAAATTGCAATTGAGCATTTTTCGCTGAAACCGTTATGTAAAGAAATTTTAATGCATTCATCAATGGCGGCTGATAAATTTTGCCCATCTTCGCGGTGCAAGCAAAAATTATGAAATGTAAACAAAAAAAAAACATATTCTACGTTTCGATATTTCGCACAAATTTCCAACCGAAGCTAACGAATGATGATCAATGATTCGGTGAGCTGCGTTATCGTTTAAACTAGAATTTTTAGATGCCTCAAAATTGGTATAGTCATAGACACTGATATTATCATGTGATTGGCAAAGTGAGATATATTACTTATTAGTGAGACGTAAATTTGCGATCTGTCAATAATTTAAAAGTTTTATCCTTTATTAAATCGCAGCAGTTTCGTAAAACAAAAATTATGTGCAAAGAAAAATGAAATTCTTATAGATATCTTGTCTCGAGTAGTAGAAGAAAAAGTAAAACTCAATGTGTCCATTGATTATATAGTCTACTTATTGAAAAAAAACAATAAATAACACTCGTCTCGTAGTGAGTTTAGATCGCAAATTAATCAACGCCCATGCAAAAAGTAATTGACACTTAATTCGTCGATTAACGTATTATATCGCGCTACGTTTCGTTTCATATCGCGAGAAAATCCCTGATTTCGACCGATTTTGACGTAGATAACGCTAACTAGGAATAATTGAATTTTTGTATGTAAAAGAGACGAAAAATTTAGTTATGTATGAGGATTAAAATGGCGTAAGTGGCGAAAAAGTCCAGTGTGAGAGCTGTATGGAGAATTTATCATTCGTCTAATTTATCGTAGTTTAAACTTAATTATTACATGGGTATTGCAATGTTACATTATTATCATTGTAATTATTATTATCATTTGAAAGAATAAGAACGTTACTTTTATTTACGTATTTAAAATAACGCGTGGTATAATATACTGTACGACGTCGAAAAAAAAAGGCAAAGAAATCTTTTTTTTTGCATAGCCAGTACTAATTAGTTAACTTATCGGGCATGAGCTCTCGACTAACAGGAAAAAAAAAGAAAATCAATGAAGATGAAAATCAATGAAGCGACTATGATACACTAAAAATTAAGGAATAAACATGACAAAAAAATACCAACGAGAACGGTTTTATTGATTACAAAAAATGTAGACTCCCTCTCAAGTCAATTTAAAGTCATCTTTTTTTTTTATTGAACGCTGTTAATTTTACAATTTAACAACATTTCAGTTTCAACGCCCGGTTTCGACCTCCGTTCGAATTATTTTAAGACTCGTTTTATAATTTTTCTTTTTCTTTATTGAATATAGCTTTCTTTAACAGGTATGTGTCTACGTAAAAATCGTGAATCTTGTCCCGTTTTTCCGTATAAGATAAGATAATTCTAAATAGTATGAAAAGCTCGTGCCGTCTGGAGGACCAACGATGTCCATGGCGTTCATATTCACTTCTTTCGCGTCTTTTCGCCCGTCCAGGAATAAGCGAAAAAGAGAATAAGAAAAAAAATGTTTTCATCTTTTTTTTTCTTAGACCCAGATTCGAACGTTTTGGTCCCAAGAGCAGCTGGCCACTGCCATGCCACTGGGCGAAACACTCAGTGACGTTACACGATTCTCGTGGCCCGAGAGAGTGCCTGAAAGTCATCATATATCTCGAGTCAATCGATACAATTTCACACTTTTTCTTTGTTCACACACGTCAATAATTCGAGGACATTATCGTTTGCAATAAATCTCAAGTTTCCACTTTTTTTTTAATACTACTATTGAGGCAGATGCATAAAATGATATCAGGAGGTTCCGGATAGTTTTACAAAATTGAGCCATATTATTGAAAAATTAATATTGTATTCTACATATTTTTTAAAAAATTTCCTGCAAATTTTCAATCTAATTTACCACGTATTTAAAAAAATATAGAAAAAACACATTGAAAATAAACAAATCCATTAAATTCTTCGTATATAAATAGAAAACAAAATCGTAGTTGACTGCCGTTTATAAATATTTTTTATTTTTTACAAAAAAAAATTAAAGCTACTTTATTTCAGGAATGTTGTTATCAAACAATTTTATCACATCTATTTAAAAATTTACAATTTTAGCGAGAAATCTTCTCAATCATCTAAAACCTCCTTGAAAAATAAATTCTTGAAAATTAACATAAACTGTCTTCAAATTCATATTCGAGTGTGTGTAAAATTTTAAGATATTTCTTGTTAAAAATAAACATTTTTTTAAAGCTCCCATAAAAACTCATATTTGCGTTGTAATTTTTGACAACGAACATCTTCAATCTTAGATGGAAAGTTTTTTAATTTATTTTTTTGTACATTTTAATATGATATATTAAAAAAAATTAAAATTTTTTAAAATTGAAAACAAAATTTTTAAATCGTCTATGAAAAATAATATCTAATTATTTATTTAA
>JABMBV010057838.1:0-13620 GCA_018906735.1 Mesochorus sp. PSUC_FEM 10030011
GCCGTGTCTTGACTAGCAGACGACGCATTCGCTTTCTTTCATTACTTGGCGTCAAGACACTGCCGTGTCTTTTGATCTTTCGAAAAATTATATTTTAATTAGGCATTTAGCTAATCATTTTTCGCTCGTAAAATATTATGGTTAACTAAATTTTTATTGATTTAATAATTTGATGACATACTGTAATATCTTAATGCCAGTGATATGCATATTATTTGATATTAGATTTGCTATGGAGTTACCACAATCATTTCAGTTAAAAAAAGGGTTCACGGTATTCAGTATTCATCTTGGACGAACGCAACATCGTATTTTCTAGGGAAGTGAAGATTGAAGAACATTTTTTTTCATATATGCAGCGTGTATACGTTCACACAGTATATATATATAACCCTTTTATATGTTATCGGGGTACGTGAGAGGCAAACGCTTCCGGGGTAATAGAGTGTATTTCCTGAAACTACTTGGTTCGCGAAGAGAATCGAATCGTCTATACATTCACTGCGCTATAAGATAAGAAGAGACCTGGGGAGGCAAGATGATTCGTGAGATCGTGGCGTATACTAAAGGAAATGTGGAAATAAGTCAAGTCCGTGTGTTTCCGTGAAAGTCCGTGAAAAAATGTATATAGCGATTCTAGAATAACAGTTGTAGAGGAAATTCGACGCCAAATTGAATGATTTTTAAGAATGATTCTTCTTTTTCATAATTATTTATAGATCATTGTATTTTAGAAAAAAATTAATAAATGTTTTCTCTCTGTTCAGTCGTGCACATCGATTTTCGATAAAATTTTTTAAAGAAATAAATTATACAATATAAATTAATCACTTGAGAAGTAAAAATAAAAATTATGGTATAATTTATTCGTTTTGATTTGAAGGAAAAAGAGTAACCATGAGATGAAATGATGTCGATTTGCCATAAAATAAGTCGTAGCAGTTGGAGCATGACGTCTTCAGGAGCAAGCTATGTTTTCCTTACTCTCTATATTTTTTTCCTTCGTATCTGTAATTTTCTATCGTTTTGAAACAGTGAAAGGGAGCACGTGGCCATCAGGACATTGAGTGAATAAAAAATAACTGAAGGTAGTGTTTTGACGGGTAGAAAAACAGCTTGAGGTTTGTTTTGTTATACCTTCCTTGTAGTTTATCTAGAGAGTTTCTTTGTAGTTTATCCTACGGCTCGGGTCAAATCGTCACAGTTCCTTATCACAGGCAGAAGCGATCATCACCCTTTTCGTTTTTTTCTGCCTATAACGGAACCTTCGTCGGCAATTTCGTTTGCTCGCAAAGTGCTTGTCCGATTCTGCGAAGAGATGTGATCATACGCGTGTCTGCTTTTACTGAACCCCCGTAATAGTTATCTCGTGTAAGCGAAATTCTCTTTTCCTGTCACGTAGGCATTTCAGTGTGTTTTCAAATGAATATCTTTTGAAGAAGAAAAAAAAGAACGATGTGGAAGAGCATAAGTGCCCACCATAAATTTCCGTACCTATATACGATCGAAAGATCGAACATGTTGTTCAATTGTTGCTACGTGTTTGTTCCACGAGCCACTTTAATCCAATATTCTCCGTCGATTGCGTACATATAGAAACTCTCACCTTTGTATTACACATGTGTGAGACTTTTTCTCGGTTTTCCTGCGAGCTTTGTTTTTCATTCTTTAGTTTTACGTCTGTCTTTCGTTAGTTTTGTTCTTTTCTTTTTTTTTTCTTTCTTTACTTCTCGCGGGAGTCAGGTCCCAATTGACGTGCAGGATCGGTGGCTATAGAAAACTACTATCTCCGAGTTGTATTGGTCTCCACAAAATGAGAATTGTGCCATTGCGCTCAGCACGATGCTAACCGTATATATCCTATATTCGTTGTTTCTACTGCAGATGTGCTCGAGCCCTCGACAGTCGCAAGGGACAAACCACTTCCCTTCGCATATCTGTACGTGGATATCTTAGTACTTATATGGGCCATTTCGATCCAACTTGTTTCGGTCGCGCCCAATGAATGATTTATTTCACATTATTTTTTTAGCTGATAGATTAAGCAGGTTGTGCAGTTATAATTATAATAATGTGTACAAAGTAGACGTAAAATCATGAGAATTAATTTTTGTTAGATGATATTTGATATTGAAAATGGCAACTTTCAACATGAGTTTCTATGAGAGCTTCCGAAAAATTGTGATTTTCAACAATCAATACCATAATTTTTGAGTCAACGAATTCCTCTTTATTTTTTGCACACACAGTCTTACATACATTGACAATGTTTATGCCATATTTCAAGACGCGATTAATCATAGCGATAATTACTTTAAGAGCATAAAATATGAACTCATTCGAGCATATATAGACATGGTTCTAAGTTATACATAACATAATATATAAATTAATATTTTATCATTGTCGAGTGAATTATATGTTTGAAGTGATCTCTGAAATTTGATTCCCTTTTGAAAATGTATTAAATATAAAAAAATCGTAAAATATGAATATGACAAAGGATCATACCCGCGGTTTTGATGATTTTGACTGAAATGGCCTGTATATTCGATTCATGGATTCGCGTAACGTGTGAAATTGTGCCGAGGCATTCGTGCAGGAGGAAAATAGTTTCTGTTCGATATACACATTGTTATGTGCACTATGAAAAATAGTAGGAAGTCGAGTTCGAATATGTATACGCGTTTGCAATTTAAAAATGACGGAGAATCTAATTGCAAAAACCTTTCACCAATATATATGTATTCTAACACATATTATTGTATTGTGATATTGGCAAGTGACTGAAATAGTGTCGAAAGAATCAAGAATCTGTGAAGAGAAGAGAAATATTTATGGTTATGATACTAAAGATTTTCTTTTTCGCTATTTTCAAAGATATTATAAAACTTATCAAAGAGCCTAAAGTACATTGATAATTTAAGTAGAAAATTACGTACGATAGTGAGATTTTAGCTTCATATTCTAAAATGTCTCATCTGCATTTCGCTGACACTGTTCAAACATTATTTTCATTATATCAAATAATATTCATTAACATTGAATCAGCTCTTTTTCGTCTGGGGAGGGTATAGAAGAGAAAAGGTAGAGTGAGAGATAAAAAGAGAGAAAGAAAGAGAACCGAGGGAGACAGCTTTGGGATTTCATAAATGACCTCTGGCCGAGAAGACATTCTCCTTCGTTCCAACTTGAAGTTCATAGTTTCCCTGGACAGAGGTTGAAATGGAGGAGCCCTTGGGCATCGAGGGCAGAGCGGCTACGCTCAGGTTAATTAATGTTACGAGTCACGTAGAAAATAGTTGCACATATATATATATATATGCGTATGCGTAGTGTTGGATGACTCAAAGAACAGTGAGTATTATTATGATGCACAGTGGACGTTTATATCATTGGATGTGAGAAAGATATGAGGCTGAAATACGTAGTTCCATCCACATGGAATAGAATGGGGTGACACGACGCTTCCAGAGACTATGGAATAGCGAAGAGAAACTAAAGCCAGTAGATTGCTTCGAGTATACATATTGTGTTGCTACAAAGTAAAAGGGCGTTGATTCATATTTTCAATACATTATTTCCTGACGAGTTGCGTCCTTCCGTTAGCAAACTGTCAATATTCGCGACTGGGGACTGCGGCCAAGAGAATTAAATCGCACGAGTTGGCTGGAGCAACACATATACAGCAGCGATGTGGTGCAGTACAGAGTGAAAGCAAGCTCGAGAGACTACGATATGAGGTGGGGTGCGAACGGGAGAATAATGCAAATTATCCACGCGCAAGCGAGCCAATGCGTGGAAAGGAAGTAAATGCGAATAAGAATTGTATATATGTATATATACATATCCAGAGATAGATAGAGAGAGAGAGGGGGGATGAAAATGTGGAAGGAATGAGAGATAAAGTGAAAATGGGAAAGACAGAGGGAGCGAGAGGAACGGAGGAAGGGCTTGCGTTCTCTTGGATGAAGTGCCAGGATTTGTCACGGTTTATACGAGCGGAATTTGCACGGTCTGTGGGAGCTTCTCTTCCGCACCCTCCCTTGAATTCCGTCTTTATCCATAGTTATGTTCTCCACGTATATCAAGAGGGTTAGAAGACCGGTTAACCACGTGAAATTATTAAACGAGCCACACGCGAGCGACGCAAATTTGGTCACGATATACGTAATACACACACACATGTACATACATCCATATATATTTATATAAATATGTATATAGCCTGAAAAATGAGGGTAGAAAAACATCGTGGGCAGTACATGATCGTTGAAAGGGAAATGGTGAAAGAAGTCGGGCGGCGAAGATGCATCAGTGGTAAAGGAATATGAATAATATTGCAGAACGGGGTTGAGGTAAAATAATAACGTGGGAGAAAAAGGAATAAAAACAATTGGAGCGAAGAAAACCAATGACGACTGTAATCTCGAAGCAGAGTGACAGAATCGCGGCAATTTTTTTTATCACGAAAAAGAAAAAAAAAACTTTTATCGCACAACCTGCAGAGATCTCGTCATGGTTGTCGTGAAAGATTTAACAGGACCATATAATTTTTTAAGAGGCAAGGAATAGGGAGAAGAAATTGTTATATCCCCAGTGTTACAAAAGAGAATTGTTTATACTGTATGTCTGACATATATCATGCTCACGTTTATATTTTTATGCGAGATGTCAGCTGATCTTATCGGCTAATTCAAAACCAAAATCTTTACAATCGCTATTTACAGATACCTTTTAGTTCGGGTTATATTTTAGCTGTTTTAGCCAAGTCGTAATTTACAAAAAATAAAAGTGCTAGTCCACATAATTATACCTTGTAGTTTTTGGAGAATTTATTGAAATAAATCATATAAAAAATTGATTTATATGAAAATGGATACACGATCAAAAGAAAATAATGGTCGAAAAATTAAAATAAAAAAATACGCAGATTGAAAAATAAAGTATCTTATTAAATATCTATAAGAAACTCAATCTCATTATTTTTTAAACGTAACATAGTATAGGGTTAAAATATTCATCGTAAAATATTCATCGTTCAATGTAATTAGGAAGCATAGCAATTTCTTTAAAGAAAATGTATCGCTGTACAACGCTGTACTGTCAGTGATGTTAAAATGAGAGAAAAAGTTCTGCAATTTATTGTGCAATCTACATGAACGATGTATATGGGTACCGAGAGGCAAAGAGAAAGGGAAGGCGAGAAAGCGCAAGGGGGTTGGAAAAGAGAAGCAGGAAGTGCGAGTCAGGACGGAAAACAAACGAAGCACTTCGTTATATCGGCGCCGTAGGGGCGGTGATCGAGTTTTCAAGCTTTCAGCTATAATTTCCGGCGGAAGGTTGAACTCAGCGATCCGGCACTAGATCAACTAGAGAAATTACGTAGAACGTAATAACAATATCGTATATACGTGATATATGGCATTGAGGAACGTAAAAAATATGAAAATCTGCTGCTCTGCGTGACCAACTTTTGTCATCATTCTCAAAAAAAAAGTGAAGCAGAACTTCTTTTTTGTTTCATTGTTCAAAGTTGATAACGAATCAAATACGTCATCTGAATTAATGAAAATGTATCTGAACTGAAAGCGTTAATTGTGTAATTTTTTTTTTATACTACCTATAATATATCGATGCCAGGATATAAGTGTGTCGATGACTTGTGTGGTGACTGCGAATTGATTGAAAGTGCGACATGTCCTTAATATATAGTCTGTAACTTCAAAAATAATGAATTATACAGATAAACGGAATAATATTAGGAATATTTCAGCGCGTAGAATCCTTTAGCACTTCACCCCAGAGAATACTTTTAACCGTAGAGTTTGATGTCCCAGATCCTCGATGGTTCTCCAACTGAACCAACGAACGATTCCTTGGGGGAGGATTGAAACTTTTCGCGTATGTCTGCTAGGATTTTGTACAGACTTTTTTACTCTTTTTTGAATTTTATCATATATACATACACGTATGTTAAATTCTACGTAAATAATTCTTCGTATTTGTATAGTGTATAAACATTCGCTATTGCAATTAACTACCCACATAACTTGTCACCGTTGAACCCTAACATTAGATGTAAATCGTTTTTATCGTATCGATAAATAATTAAAATCCGAAATTAAAAAGTACTTCAACTTCTTGCTCTTTAATGCTATTGATATTGTTATTACATGATCAACAGATGAGATAAGATAAACGAAGGTGCAATTGAAGCTAAAGAGAGAAAAATAAAGTTTATTTACCGTAGGTAATAGGCTAAATGGTGTACGCGTTGGATTTTTCCTTTTTTTTTCTCTTCTTTCATCTCATCTACCATCGCAACGAATATTTTTTTCTCTCTCGTTGGTCCTTCTATATGCAACATGGTACATTTTGCTCTTTTCTACTTCGACAATTTTTTTCCTCTTCTATTTTCTCTACTACAATTGCTGGAAGCTCCTGAACTCTTACCTCTTTGAAGGGGTTTTCTACTTTTGTAGTTATTATGCGCTATTTTGCTATTATACTTCCGTGGTGCGCTTGAAATCGTTGCATTTACCCAAACGCTTTGGTACTGCAATTGTAAACTTTCACATACAATTTCTACGTATTTCACAGCGAACGTCTTAGCAAATGTAATTGTAAGATTAATTAATGAATATTATTATAAGTAAGAAGATTATTTAAAATGAGAAATGTTCCTACGATTTGCCTGATAAAAGAAAATGAATGGAGAAATAATCGTTGTCTTTGGTAGGATATTTGATTCTCGGAATTTGAAATATCTGTATCAACATGAACATTCAGTGATTTGGCTCTCGGTATATTTTTTCTATCAGTAATTGAATTTCTACTTGTCTTTTCATCTTCCGTTATATATATATAGAGGGAAAATCCGAAGAACTAAAGGAATGCAAAAACGCTCTTTGATCCCGTGACTTTCATCCTCGATTCGGTTCGAGAAAGAAGCAAAGAGCTCACACAAGGGTGAACTGAGCAAAAGGAAGATAGAGAAAAGAGCGAATGTGGGGGGAATGAGCATTCGATCGTAAAATCGACAATTTTCTTTCTCGTGCTATGCCACTTCTCTTCAACTTCTCTTTCTCTCTTTGTTTCTCTTCGTTTCTCTCGTTCACGTTCTCATCCTCGTTCTTCATTTCACAATGTTTTTTCTATGGCCTCGAACCTTCAATATTTTAAAATAGAAAATTGAGTTCTTTGTGAACGAGAAGTTTTCCGTTATTGGCTACGAAGAGTCGAGGGGTGTACCAGCCAGCGGTCAGCTGGAACGCCAATATTGACGAGGTTCATCGATCGAAGGGGTAAGAGTAGTAGAGGAAAAGATAAAGCGATATATAGAGCGACGAAGACACAGGAAGAGATATTCGAGTGGAAAGAGAATGGAGATTCGTTACGCACGAGTTTCCGGTCTTTTCAAGATCACACCGTTATGCGATCGGGCTTCTTCTTTTTTTCTTCGTTTTCTTATTTTCTTTTCCTTTACCATTTTCCTTGGACATGGTAATTCCAGGCATCGTGAAACTCGACGGGACAAGTGCAGCAAACGATGAATAAAACTTTTTCCTCGAGATTTCGATATTATTCGTCGACGCGTTTACCTCGCAAGAGACGAGCATATTGAGAGCCGAAAGAGACATGGTTAAGGGCACTTACAAAACCACGTGAGTTGTGGATATATAGTCGAAGAAGAGCATACAGGAAAGAACGTGCAAGTTACGTAGATGTGCAGTTTAAGGGCCTCCTTCGTTCGACGCTTTCACGTTGATGCCCTCGGGCAACAGACGGCTGATGGTGCATTTTACCATTTTACTTCACCAAAGATGGCTGCCGTTACGTTGTATATATTTTATTTATTTTATTGGTACATTTTTTCGATTTTTCTTTTCTATAGAGAAAACTTTGTGACAGTAAAATAACTTTTTTACAGTTTTTACCATTTGTAATATCTTTAAAGATATTTCACACAAATGTTTATCTTCTTAACTTCTTTAATGGCAACTTCATTAAAATTATTTGAAAATGGCAAATTTTAGGCCATTTTAAATTTTGATAAAAGTTTTAAATTCTTTTATTGCAGCAAATTTCAAAATATTTAGCTGAATTTTCGTTTTTTCTAATAAAGTAATGTTTTTTCCGTATTAATTACGTATCATAAAAGTAAAGTTGGAATAACATTTGAAAGAAACGATAAGAGTTTTAAAAACTTTGTATCTTTTCAAAATTTTTGGAAAATAGAACCCAAGGGACATAAAAGTAGGACATAAATGGGAGGGCCATAATTTAAAATTCATATCGATCGAGTTAACTACAAAACTTTGAAACAAAAAATTTGCCCTTTTTAAGTGACAACTATGACACAACTATGGTGGTGTCGTACGTTTCACTGCACTCTCAGTTTCGTACAAGTCTCACGCGCCAAATCTTTGCATCTTTTATTTATCGTCTTCCCCGCGGGTCTTTTTATTTTGTTACATATATTTTATTCCCCCTCGGTTCTATCTGTACTATCTGTATATATTTTGGGCTTTGCGCTTTGAATTTCAAGCCCGTGAACATGACTGAGAATCGCGAGATTTACATGTACACACGCGCGAGAGCTTGCTACAGCGTTCACGGTGTCATCTTATTCATGTAAATTCCGGAGCTTTTCTTCATTCCCTTCACCCATATATATTCACCGGTACGTGGATGGAAAACTCTCAACCTCGTTTTCTTCGTTGCCATCGTTATTCCCTCAAAAAAACTTTCGTTTCTATCTAATTTTTCCAAATAATATTTTCGTTCTGTTATATAATATTTATTTAAATTTGACCGAGACTAAATTTCCTTTAACTCAATTCATCTCTATCAGCAAAACTTTCAAAAATACTGCCGTTGTTTTTTCTCTAATTTTTCCAAAATAATATTTTTATTCTGATATACAATATTTAATTTGAATTTGACCGAGACTAAATTTCCCTCAACCCGACTCATCTCCATCAACAACGAAATTGACGGTTCTGGGCATTCGTTTGCGGACGAGCTTCTGGGCATGACAGCGACAGAATTTGAGACAATGTTGCGTCACGATTGCACGCGGCAATGGGGATCTGGCTGCGTGTCATGTTGCGGGTATGCTCAGGTCCTCCAGAGTGCGCTTCATAGGATTTCTAGGCGATGCAGGATATACAAACTGCCACAAACTTACCCTGATAGCCGTAAACATTTGCCCATCGCACGCAAAGCCGATGCGAATATATAAGAAGGGTGAACAGAACCTCGACTAAACTGGTTATGTTTACCGTTATGCGCGTCTCTTTGGTGTATGCCGAGCGTCACGAAGCGAGTGAAATGTCTAAATAGAAAAGGGAGCTGAGCACACAGTGCTGACGTCTCTAAGATAAGTTCTCCGATTTCGGACCATCTAAAGATACTATTAAAGTTATTACGATAATTAATGGAATGTGATAAAAAAATTCTGTTACACAATTTTTTTTGGTACTTCAATGTTCTTTGAATGATATACATAAGAAAGTTATACGTAAAAAATCAATTCTATTAGAAAATAATTAGAAAAAAGTCAATTGAATCCATTAGTTTCAGAACTGTTTAATGGCAAATTAAACTCGTTAATTTTAGGGAATTTATTTTTAAAAATTCCTAAACATACCTCGATGCGCACATTTTTCAATAATAATAAACTGGTTCTAATCGAAACATTAGTTTTTGAGATAAAAATTCTTGGTGTTTACCGGTTTTTACTTAGTCACCTCCTCTTAATCCTTAAAAAAAACAGTTTGATTTGGAGCAGAATTATGGCGATAAATGTACTGAAGGGACTCGAAATTAGGGCAGTGTCTGAAATCGGGGTTTTGTTACTTAAGGTTTTGTTGAAATAAAACTTAAATATTACAATTTTACCTTTATCTATATATTTATTATAATCTAATTTTCTAATACATGCATGATGAATGTCCATCCGTTGCTTTCTCGAGACGAACTGAAAATTCTTTTCGCTTACGAGAAGAATTTGCAAATTGACTTTCTCACGCTTTAACTTGACATTCAACCACTAGACATTCACGCGTCGGTGAAACAGACATGACTTAGCAAATTTTTGCAGTACAAGGTAAATTTTAACCTAAAATTAGCCAGGAATATATTTTTATAAATTAACATATACTTCTCAATAATTTACCCAAGTCGTAAAAATATTGATTATTAACAATAAAAAGTTTTAATTAATATCCGAATCAAAGAAGAAAATGCTGCACATGGATTTAGTCCGTTTAAATTCGTTTGCATCGTTGCGTTGCGACATTCTCATGTTTATATAATATATATATAGTTGTAATGAATAGATGGCGAAGGAGTGATTTCGATATCTATCTGTCAATCCATAAAAAGTTTAGTCAAGCGAATTAAATGCAATCAGATTTTCAACTAGGGGAGGGGAGGGGGACAAAAAATAGATTTCACCGCGATATTTTGTTTGCAAAAGAGTTTGCGGTGGGCTATATATCAAGAAGAAGGGCAAGTTTGTTCAATGGCAGCGAGGAAAAATGGTACGTAAAAGGTTTACCGAGGATTAGATTAAAAAAAAAAAATAAGCTTGCCTGACTCAAATCTGGAAATTTATTTCCAGATTTTTTTTTCCTCCATTACATTAAGTACTTTACGAATAATGAATATAATAATAGCAAGTTTATGAAAAAATGAATAAAGAGAAGGTTTATTCAGTTGAAGCTCAGTTATCAATTCTCATGAATTGATTGAGGCTTCAGAATAAGAAAAAAAATTGGTAAAAGAAAATATGATATGAAAAATGTGACGATTATATTTCAAGGATTCCATCGTCATATTTTTCTCTTTATTTTTTTCTACTCATACAAACTGAACGACGATCAAGAATATAAGGCAGAACGAATGGAACGTTTCTCATCACAAGTTTAATGATCCAGTTTGGGGCTCGTTTTTCTTTCTTTTACCCACAGCGAAATCGATAAGTAAAAAATGCAGACTACAGGCTATCAAACAAGATAAAAAATTGTCAGAATATTTACGTGGAGTTACATATACATATATGCTGAATATGCAAGTTTACGTGTGTTGTATCGAACCATCCGTAGGAAATATGATAATTTATATATGACGAGGGCCTCAGAGATGGGGAGATCAATAATGGAGTGGAAAATATCATGGGATGAGCAATCGAATACTTTTTGCCCTATATATCAGACCAACCAAATGTAAAGACAGTGGGCTTTGTATCCTTTTTATGTTCCCACAGATAGATAGAGAAAAAAAATGTCTTTCATATCTTCAAAGAATAAAATATACATTTATACATATATGTATACATAAATGCATTTATGGTTTTCAATGGTCGCTTTGACACGTTTGTGTATATAAATATGTATATGTATATTTTTTTTTGCACGAGGCTTTTGTGGACCGTACGAGTATAAAGGGACAGGGGCTTTAGGAACCGTCAATAAGAGTGGATTTTGTGTTTTTTTTTACCGACTCGAGGGCTCTACTGGACTTTGCAAGTATATACATAGGTCCAATATACGCTTGTAGTGAAGGGCTGGAGATATTGTAGGGTAAATACGAATAAAATATCGATAATGTCGCCTTGATCTAGCTCACATGAAGTGGTCATGGTAAAAAAATGCGAGAGGAAATGTAGAAAATGATACGAAGGTGATCGAGTGATCGATAATAATTCAGGTGGGAAAATATATTTCGTAACACGCAGTTTTCATTCTCTATAGATTTTTTTTTTGAGCTTTACAGAATTCCTATAGAAAAAATGCATGGTGATAACATATATAATCCTGCACATTTGTCATTCTTCGATTTTATACTCAGTACTTTATATCCTCGATTCACCCCAAGTTTTCAATCGATTTTTTCTTGTCATTTGAAAGATAATTACTGTACAATTACTGCAGCATACAAATAGTTTTGTACACAATATTTCTAAGTCTGAAGGAGAAAAAAAGAGAGAAAGAGAGGAGGAAAGAGAAAAAGAGATGTAATATATAATATACGCTGTTTAAAAGTCATGAATTTTCTGCAGTCTCAATGCAAAAATCTATGTGGGTATAGATGCATATATATTTTCGTAAAATATTTGGATACAGAAGTTGCATGTGACATATATACAGTATATCCACTTGTTTATTCAGACGATCTCGAGGAAGCCGAGGCCTGTGCAAATTTTTAATATCTTCTCTCATCCAGGTCAATTTATATGGTTGATCGTAAATTTAAATATGTAAAAAAAAGAAACCCTCTCTGACGTATGGGTTCTTTTTGGTTATTCCAGTTCGTAAAGTTTTCGGATATACATTCATTTTTCATTGTTTATCCGGCAAAAGAAATGATCTAAATATATAAATAAAGCACGTTGGTGTTTCTATTTGAAGAAATATTTATTAGAGATCTTCCCATGTTACTCCTGCATAAAATCATTTAATAAACGCATAATATATAATCAATGAGTCAGTTCTTTGTTGGACTTATCAACCATTTGGCGTTCGTGATCGTCGAATAAATTCTGCTTTCATAATTATTCCACGAGCCACAAAATTCATTGTTCTGTCTAAAGTAGCAAGGCGGCTATTGTTCCAATCTGTCAGTAACAATTTACCGAGTCTATAACTAGATTCATTCGATAATTTCATATTCTCGCTAAAACGTGAGCTATTCTCGCTCACTAACACGTCCTTTTTTCTCTGTGCAATGCAATTGTCACTCGATAAGAGCGTCCTTTATATCTCTGTTTTTCTCTTTACTTGAGTCTTCTCCGAGAGTTCTTGGTTACGAAAAAGCCAGGAATAAATGAAGGAAAAAAAAATGGGAAGCGGAGGTATAGGCTGAGGAGAAATTCAACGTGAGTACTTGTAGAGTTTAGACAATAAGCGGGAATATAATGCACCTGAAAAGACTGAATTCTCTGGGTGTATATAAATGCTAACGTTGAATCTCACTGTGACAATGACGATTAAAGACTATATGGAGTTCCAGTAGTGCATTGCATAATCTCAAGTATTATCTTGATTAAATAGGATGAAATGGTGTTATCGCTTTGAGTATATATTTAGGCATGTTAATTTTTCGATAAATAATTAATAAATGTAACCAATATCATTATTAAGTTTTTTCGTAGGTCATTATTTGTATTTACATATAAACCAAGTTTATTTCATTTACTTAAAGAAAAAATATACACAACTAAAAACATTAATTTCATTCTCTATGAATAACTTGGCGTAGTGATATATTGACGCGTCTCTTGATACGGATTTATCAGATTTCTTCTCAAACAAAGGGAAGGATTTATCTGCTCGTATTTGTGGTGGTGATATGAGAATGAGGATTACAGACAAATAGTATAAAAGCCATATGCTTATAGAAATCCGTGTGCATATATCTCGTTACTCAAATACTTGACAGCCTCAATTTTCCCGAGGAATATTATCAACTTATCAACACAAAATATACACAGATTACTCTCTCTCTCTCTCTCTCTCTTCCACTTTGTTCTTTTGCGGTGAGATATTTTTTGCTGATGATACTTTTGCAGTGTCACGAATTAATTAAAATAAATTAATATAAGAAATCATT
>JABMBV010057949.1:0-13619 GCA_018906735.1 Mesochorus sp. PSUC_FEM 10030011
ATTATTTATTAAAATATTTGTCTGTTTGATGATTACAGGGTCTTGAAGCCTCCAGGTGGTGGTAGCAGCGACATATTTGGCGCAGCACCAGAGGAGACGAGCCCACGTCGCATAAAAAATCACAATCATTCGCAGCTCGGTTCAGCGCTGTTTGGCGATGGATCACCGAAGAACAACGGTTCCAGTACAACCGGTACGACAAGTCCCGATTCACCGCGTGGTAACAAGCCCGGTAATGACTCGTACAAACGTTTGTTTGGCCCTCCCGATGCCCCATCCATCCAAAACACGAAAAATCACACGCGCAGCAATATATCACTGAGCTGTGATGATAACGTTGATTCCCGTAATGCAAAAATCGTATCGTCCAACGGCCATCATACTGGCATCAATGGCTCAGCCATTATCAACGGCAACGCCAATACTAACGATAACACAGGTAACGGAATAACACCTATGTTTTTAACATTTCTTTCATTTTTCTCTCTAACAAAAACAACAAAAAACGTGTGTTTCGCGATACGAAATTTTGCTACCTTAAAATATGTGTGTTACGCAGGCTCGCGGCAATTCATTTTTTCCTTTCACTTGATTCAGTACATTTTTTAGGAACATACATGTCCACCGACATGATGTACTTGGTGAAAAGAATCTCTGATCATCTAAAATCGGCTCAATGATTTTTATTTTTATTTTCACAATCGCGATACTTCGATGCCAATAATTTTGTACTCTACCGTGTTATCGAACTTTATTGATTTTTTTCAAGACAGCTAAAGTTGCCCGTACTTGTGGTTCTCTCTTTTTTTAAATTTCAAACTGAATTTTTTTAAATTGCAACGATTTTCGAAGCTATTTTCATATTGTGCAAGTGGATAATTGTCATACGTCGAATTGCCAATTGTTAACTATTCGCAAGCAGCTTTTAGGAGAAACAAACGATTTCGTAAGTGTGCAACGTGAGAGAAAGAGAAGACATGTAGACACGACACTTAAAAAGAAACACATTCCCCGTATATATTTGGATTTTTTTTTACTTTTTATCCACTTAGTCGTCCTACGCTGTTTGAGATATGCAACAGTATTATCAATTACGAACAAAAAAAATATATATATATATCCGAGCGTTACAAAACATGCATAATATTTTAACGTATATTATTTGGCATGATATTACAACGTTCCTTTAATTTTTATCGCGATATTTTATAATTTTTTTTATTATCTCGAAGCTACAGATTAATAAGCCTGTTAGTGATTATCATCGAAACACATATTTTGAGTTAGTCGTTCCATCGTTGTTTCTAAACCTCTACTAAACCACTACATCTTTTCTTTGAAGCTTTTCTTTCTTTTTCATTTCACTGTCGTATACTCACTCTCTGCTTTTGTCAAGCCTACTTTTCCATATTGACATTTTGTGTAAGTTTTTTGAGTGTGCTTATATTCGTATAAAAATCACTCTGTAAATCGTTGATGCGATTTTTTTTTCGTTTTAAATTTTTGAGTTTTGCATTCACCGGCCAATTTTCCGACCATAATTCGGTTCTCTAAGTATAATTGTCCACAAATTTTCAGGCTGGATTAAACTCTTGCATTTTATTTTTTTGTAACTTGACAATTGTGTAAATTTCGAGCGTGACTCGTAGTTTTGCCATTTTTTTTCTTATCACAACATTTATATTTTTTACACCATGAACTACATTCTTTTATTACACTTTCAAAGCCCATAGACCCATTAATGCCACTTTTTTCAAATATTATTTACGTAAATAGTAGCATTATTTTCATTATTTCCCAACTAATTTGCTGATTTTGCGAATGAATCGAAAATCGAGATCTCGTGGGATGTATTTGGGTTATCCATAACGATGCAAATTAATTAATGTGAAATTTATTTTCAAATAATTATCGGTCTTGACATATGATACAAATTTTTCAACAGTTTACAAAGTACTTAATACATTAATGAAACATTTTTATTGTATCCCACTAGGATACGTAAAAAAATCAATAAAAATTAACGATATTTATTAATTTTTCGATTCATTTTCAAAACATTGAAATAAACACCAATAATAACACAATAAATTTAAATAAATCGCGTTTGGCGCGATAATGTTGTCGTTGTGTCGAATGCATGGGTGAATTTGTTCGGCTTTGTTGGGTATTTGGGTGGCGGTTCGTCCTGTCCTGCAACGTCTGCAGGTGGATCTTCCTGCATGCCACGGAATCCGGTTACCGGAGACGGAGTTTACGTGACGCCGTTGAGGCGCAGCGCACGAAAGAGTAGAGGTAACGTTTACCCTATTTAAGCAATCGCAAGCAAAGCGAGTTCCATTCAACTATCATTCATCATATCTCTTTCCCTCCATTTGATCGACCATTCTTCGATCATTCGGTTTCTTTATTCATCCATTACGACACTGGTTCTGCAGCCGATTTTCTTTTTTTTTTTTATAAATAAATGAATGAATAATTGTATAATTGAATTGAACGTGCAACGATCATCGATCGATGAATTTCAACAGTTCAGATACGAGCGTCGAGAAAAAAGAATTTATTCGTGGTGTTGAAACGTATTTATTGATTTTTTTTAACTTACCTCCTCACCTTCGGGGTGGCAGAGGTTCACAGAGTGTCGACCTTTCGATCTTTCCCGTTCCTCCCACAACCATAAACCTTCCCTCCTCGCGAATAAACACGCGAAGTTCGTTGATCCCTGTGGCATTCAAAACATCATTATTTAAATGAAGGGCCAATCATTTATTTGTACCGAGTTTTATAAATTTTTGTTTGTTTGTTTAATCGTCGATGGAATGTGCCAAATTTTTATTTGTCCCGCATAAATTTGGTTCATGTCTTCTATTTAAGTTTCAATTTTTGTTTTGTTTATTTTTTATATACCAATGGATAAGAGAGCTGGCGGAAACTTGTACCAAACGTTTTTATTCAATCTGATGCTTGGCGTGACTCGATATTGTGTGTTTTTTGCTGTTTAATTGTTGATTTTTTTACACTGCAAACGTATTAGTACAGGCTTCCTCAAGCACTCCACTTATTATCCCTTTTTACTCTTGCTCTAGATTATCAAAGGGTGAGTCTGGTTGTAATTAATAATAGAATGCATTTAAATCTATAGAATATGAATGCAATATATACGAAAATATTCAATTTTCAGAAATGGGAGAGATGTCAATGTAAAGAAATTGTTATTATTATTCATTGTTTTTCCTTTCAATATTAATTTGATTTCAAGTATGAAGTTGTAATTAAATGTTTGATCGTATGTTTAATGGGGATTATTGGTGTTCGCAAAAGTTATTGGAGTATTCAAACTCTTTAGAGATCGATCGTCTCAAGGATCCAATTCAGGAAACGAAAAATTATGCAAAAACTATATATCTTAAGATAAACGTATTATGGGTAAATATTCTGTTCAATTTCTTAAGTTGTTTGTCTCTTCACAGACGGTAATCCGGTCACTGGAACTGGCTACACATCGGATCCTCAGAACAACATGACGATTGTGCAGAACGGTGTTTCTGCTTCGAACATGAATGGATCTGACAAGTCGAGCGACATATCGCCAGCCGGTTCGACCAAGGGCCAACAATCGCGCGCTCGTGTCCCACCGGGTGGCTTTTCTTCCGGCCTGTGGTAAAAAAACCATTCACGAGGGCGCAGCCATTCCTGCTGAGAAAAAAAAATTCCCTTCCCTTCCCAAAAAATCTCCCGAACCCTCTTTCTCCACAATTTTCCCCAATCCCCGAACATCGATAAGGAGAAAGAGAGGACAAATAAAAAAAAAAAGAAAACCAAAATTATTCACTCCAACTTGCTATTGGCCGTCGTTACTTCCAGAAACCAAAACCGTTCCGAGTGATATGAAAAATCGTTTTTTTTTACCTCCTTTGTCGTAACACCTCGAGAAAATTCGTCGTTGTATGAAAGTTTTTTTCAATTAATCGCGAGCAAAAACAAAAATACAATATATTTCCTCGAGCTCAAATCTCGAGCGATTTTGCGAATCTGTGGAACGAATAAAATTAAATCGAGTAGACGATGAAAAAATCGGCCGGCAGACACGTGCTTTCCTTGATGCCCGGAAGTATCGGAATTGTACATTAGGTAGTCTGTGTTTCTCGAGATTATTGATAATAATATTAATAATAATAATAAAAAGTGCACCACCATTTCAATGATAAGTGCTTTTTTAATTCCGTGCCTTTCTCATTCACTCACACGAAAAATATACGTTCACATTATTTTCGCTGATTTTTCGGGAGAATGAGAACGACGACGCACTTTGAAATTATAATCTACTACCAAACGCTACATGGAAGCGTAGCCTCTTTCTTTTCTTTTTTTACTATTGTTCCTTCAATCGCACTTTGTCACATAAATGACAAGTTTTGTTAATTTTATCTTTTTTTTTCTTTCTTTTCATATGCGTCGTTGTTTCGTAATTATTTATCGATATTTATCGTAATCGTGCAAAAAAAAACAAACAATTAATCGACGTTGACCAACGAGATTCTCGTAATTCTTGTATACCTTTTTGTTGACTCGCTTTTTTTTCTTATAATTTTCGTACAATGTAACAAACGTATTTATTTCACTGCGAGTTTCCCTCATATTATCCATACTATATATAATAAAACGAAAGAAAAAAAGAAATAAAAAATTGAAATATATAACGACCCACACATACTTGTACACCTATCGAGTATTCATCATTTTTTTCTCACTAAAATAATCCTCCCCCTCCCTCCCTTTCATCGTTTGGTGTGAGTTAAATTATGTGACTCTGTAACGCGCATCACATTAGTCGTGATCTATCCTTCTTTTTGTACTCTGGCAATTAATAAAATTTTGTAAACAACATTCGACGAGCGTACGAAATTTCTTTATCCTTATTATTATTTTCAGAATCAGACAATATCTTATTTGTTTCATAAGAAAAAAAAAATTGTACTTTATTGAGAACGAATAGTTTCGCTGAGGATTTATACAGAAATAAAAAAAATATATGTACTATATTTAAAAAAGGTACACCGAGTATCAGGGGTACGATGGAATGAATAACGAAGATTTTACTTAAGGAACGTAGTTGCTATCGAATCTCTTGGTAACGGGAGAATATTGATAAATTATAAAGAACAAAAAGATTTTGGCATAAAGTACAGTAACCTGGGTAATAGCGACCTGCGCTGAAACAAATTATCATTAACAAGCGAGTTTGTGTTGCTCAGAAAGATTCGACGAGAGTTTTGGCAGATTTATCGCCGATATTGCAGAGCGCAACAAATATATGCTTCTGATTCATCTCTTTTTCAAGTTTAGTCGCTATCTCGTGAGCTCGTTTAGTTATTTTTTGTGGTACACCGGCGAGACGTGCTACGTTGAAACCGTAAGACTTTGGACAAGCTCCCTCGCACAGTTTGTACAGGAAAGTTACTGTTTCCTGAGATACCTCATCCTCCTCTTCGTCTTTGATCACCATACAAGACTGTAAATAATAAAAAAAAAAAAAGAAAAAAATTACAAATTTTGATCTTACAACTCGATTGGAAATTACAATGAATCCTCGATTCACTCACCATGTGAGCCAACGCCACGTTCGGGTCGGTCTTGTAATCCTCAACCAACGAATGATAATGAGTCGAGAACAGAGTGCGAGATTTTAGCTTGGTCAGAGCGTGGACAACTGCCGCAGCAATGGCCGTACCATCGTACGTCGAAGTACCACGTCCCAGCTCGTCAAGAAGAACCAACGAGTTAGGAGTCGCGTGTTGAAGAATCGTCGAAGTCTCACTGAGTTCCACCAAAAATGTACTCTGTCCAGCGATAATATCGTCACTGGCACCGAGTCTCGTGAAAATTCGGTCGGTCAGAGACAGACGACAGGCACTCGCTGGTATATGACATCCCTGTTTTATAAATTTACAGTAAATAAGAATTCAGACAGATTTTTTTATTCGAGAATTTAGGTGTAACTGAATTGAAAAAAAGTTTTCAAAAACTATTTTTATTTTTTATTTTTTAGAAGACAAGAGCATTTGAGAAGAATAAGAGAAAAAAATCGATTACCATTTGGGCCATTATAGTGAGGAGGCCAACTTGTCGCATCAGTGTTGACTTTCCGCCCATATTTGGTCCGGTCAAAATAACGACAGATGCGTTTCCTCCGGCGGCTAGACTCGTATCGTTCGGCACGAAATCCTCGCTCACTATGCAAGGATGCTTACCATCCTTGATCTCGGTTAATATCTGTTAAAAATTTTATTACTTTAATAAACATCACTGCCAAAGTTTCACGAAAACTATATGTGCCATAGAAAAGAACAGGTAAAAACCTTTTGTCGAATTTAAAAGATTAATTCAGGAGTTTAATTAACAAAATAAATTTTTCTTTTCCACTTTGACTATTTCGGTTTGTCTAGAAACTTTGAAAGGATTTAAGCAATGCATTTAGAAAATGTAGAAGACAAATGGAACAAACATTGGAATAAACTACTATTTGTTGGAGTTTTTCAAAAATATTATGACAAAATTATATTTAAGGATTCTCACGAATACAATATGTAATAAATACTTTACCCTATCGTCATCTATGATTTCCGGGACGCACATATCACCACAACGTGCATATTCGGCCAATGATATGAGCACATCGATTATTGCAATCCTGTAAACAGCTACGCTCCACATATCGATCTTTTCACTGAATTTGGCGAATATTTTACGATTCAGATCCTTAAGAACTCTATCGCGATTGACCTCTGCATTCATTTGTCTTGAAAGTAATTCCTTGCATTCGGCCGTATAATAACGTTTAAAACCTTTTCTCTGTGACTGTAATTCGTAGCCTGGACCAACTTTTTTCACTTGACTTTCTGGTATCTCAAGCTGATAGCGTTTCTTGTCACTTCCGATGAAGTTAACTTTGACACCAAAGTGATTTCGTTGGCTCGATAAATATTTTTCTGCTTCTTTCTCTATATCGGCGAGCTCCATTAAAATGGCATCGTACTCCACGTCCACTCCGTTCTTGGGTATTATACAACCTTCTTTCTTTGCTTCCTCATGATTAAATGCCACCTGCATACGGGAAACGATTATTGTACTTTTGTAGGTTCAAAGTTTTTGCATATGGTTAATCTGATAAGCGTCATATAATGCTGGTAACTTGTAATTAATAAGATATTATACCTTGAAGAAATCCAGAGTCTCACTTAGACTCGGAAAATTTCCGTTTGGAGCGAGTTGGGTGCATACCTTTATCAAATCGCTTTGAAATTCTGAAAATAAAAGGAAATAATAATATCCATTGCATTTTTTATTTTTAACGAGATCAGCATTAGCCACAGTGAATTTGTTCATAAATGTTATAGCGATTTGTGGCGCACCTTCGAAGAGCGCGACGATCGTCAGTGTTTCTTGGAAACCGTTCAGAATATTGATAAAATCAATTATCTTTCGCTTGGAGTAAGTATCACTCTCGAAAAGTATGGCACGAGAATCAGGGTGATCGATTGCCTTCAGTGCATTTCCATACGTATGTATTCTACGAAGAAAAAGTAATCCAACGATCAGTCGAGCTGAGAGAAAATAACGTTTTGATCTTATTTCCATAAAAACACAAGATTTACGAACTTGCTGAGGAGTCTCTCGAGATCTGGCAAATTTGACAATATTCCACGAGATTTTTGAACAACATCGGGCCGATCTAGTAGCTCTGTGATTGCTTCCTGACGTTGGACTATCATGTCTTTCTGACACGATGGCCTACAAACCCATTCGCGCAATAATCTATAGAAAAAAAGTTAAGAACATTATTATCTTATATTACATGTTATTATAATTTTTCAGTTACGTTTAGAGAGTGAAATTTCAACATAATTCATGATGAATGCGCAAACCTTTTACCAAACGGTGTACAGCAATGATCCAGAGTCTTCAATAATGACATATCACCGTCCAATACTTTCAAATTGTTGATCGTAATAGCGTCCAGTACCATATTGGAGATAGACTTTAATTCCGGTTTATCGGATTGGTTAATATGATCGGGTGGCACGTAGGTTTGAAAACGTTTTTGTGCGAGTAACTGTTGATCGAGAAGATAATTTTTCAACAAGTAAACGCAACCACCGAGAGCATTGACCGCCAATTCTTTGTCTTCTGCTGGAGTGAGGCCCAGAGTGTCTCCTATTGGAAAGAAAAATACATTTTTTTCGTTATTCAATTCGAAGACAAATTGTTTTATATCGCATAATTGAAAAAGGGGTCTAACCGTCGCTGAGATAAGGTTTCAATCCATCCGGCCATGCGAATTCGCCATCTTGTTGGTTTTTGAAGTATCCACCCTCGTGAAGATTCTTAAGTTGTCAAGAGAAAATAATTGGGTATAAGCCTCGAATCGAAACAATTGTACAACATATAGAAGAGGTTTTCGTACCTTGAGAGTCGTGGTCGCTGACCAAAATTGTATCTCTTTCTGCAGAGGTTCTTGAATCGAAGAAGCGAGGATATTGTTGATTACCTTCATTGTTCCCTGTGACAAATTTCTTCTCTCATAGACTACTTGTGCCGGAGGATAATGCGACAAAAGCGTCAACAAACGAGAGTTACAGCGATCGTCGACGAACTGTCCGAGATGAAATTCACCGATGGTCGTGTCCAAAAAACAAATCCCGTAAGAAGGCAGAGAATTCTCGGTGTCTCGCTTCTCGACCAATGATACCAGATAACTCGATTGTGGTGCCACTCCTTCGGAATCCTGAGCTGTAAAGACTCTGGTACCTCGTGTACTAACTTGGCAAATTTCACGTCTTACAACTTTGTCGAACTTTGTTGTTTTTTTGGCTGTAATGTAAAGATATAAGTAATTAATAACATAGCAAAAGTTTCTTTTTTCCAACGAATAATTTTTTTTTTTTGCAACATCAAATTTTACCATTGCGACAACGTTCAGTAACCATATCAGGAGTCTCGGTCTGTTCGACGCGAGCAATTTTGAATCCACGCTCGATAAGATTTACGGAAAAACGTCCATAAGCTACTTCCGGAAAGCCGGAGTGAGCAAATTCACCCTGTGAACAAAAACAAATACTTTATTCGTGTCTTAGCCTTTTATTTAGTGATACCAAGGTAAAATTTAATAATATGAGAATTTTGTGCGAAAATTCACTTACCTTCATGTACGAAATACCAAGAACATTGACACCTGTTACTGCGTCCATGTGATACAACTCGTAAAACTTGCCAACTTTGAAAAATAGAACGCAATCATAATGCGTGCTCTTCAGTTCCCACCACTGTCTCATTCCCTGAAATAAAAAAAAAAAAAATGTATCTTCATTTATTCATAGAAAATCATCGAAGTTTGTACCACCTTATTAAAACGTTTAAATGTACTAACGGGTGTTTGGTTGTTGAGAAAATCTAAGGGCACATACAGCGTCCTAGGATCGTAATTTGGGTCAGAGGGTGATCGCATTTTCGCATCTTTTATTTTATCAGGTTTGAGAAATTCGTATTTTAAATGACGCCATGAATCAGCTGCTGGTCTAGAGACTGCGGCTACAACTTGCAACGTGTTCGATTTTTCATTTTCCGAGCTCTGCAAGTACACACCAAAAAGATTGTATTGTCTACGTTCAATTTTGAGACTCTAATGAAACATTAAAAAAAAAACATTACAAACCTCTGTATTAGCGGACTTTTTACTGGGACCTTTTGCTCTAGAGGGTCTTGATACTTTGCTCTTTTTCTGTAATAAAAAATAATTTTTTTTTTTTTTTCATATGTATGTACATTTTAAACAGTAATCTCTAACAAATTAATACATCAGTAACGTGGAAAATTCTTACTAAATAAATATACTCAAGTATATTAAACGTATGCATACCTTCGGCGTTTCATCATCAGATTCTGTGGCTGGTTCTTCCTCAGATGCTTCAGAAAATTGTTCTTCCGATTCCTCATCCGACAAGTCTGAACAAACAAGTGTATCATATTTTTTAGACAATTTTCATAGGATTATAAAGTAGAACAGAAAAGTAATTTGTTAAATTACCAGGTTTGTAATCATCCTCGGATTCATCAAGATCGCTATCGTCTGGTATAATGATCCTTCTTTTCTTGGGCTTCACTGGCTCATCATCGTCATCTCTATTTTTCTCCTTCAAAGGCCTTTTCCTTGTAGGTGTAAGTTCTACCTCTTTTGCTGCCTTTACCGATGGAGCTATGTGAAAATTGCCTCGTTTATTGCATTTAAAAAAAAGTACCCATTGATTAATTTAAATTCTGTGTTAATCTTTTTTTTGGTTGTAAAATCTTTTCAACTATTGTGAAGAAAATTAAATTTCAATTTACCTAAATATTATATTTCAATTATTCTTAAAACTATAAAAAATATTTCTTTGCAATTCAAGACTTTTGTACAAAATATTTAACTTCCATACGACTTTCGTACTGTATGAGATTGCTTTGAAAAATATTTTTACCAGGAAAAGACAACTTTAAGGATATGTAATTCTACAATGGTATCGAAGCTAGACATATCTTTTTTAGGACGGAAAAACAGTTTGAGGGAAAGAAACATATCCTCAAAAACACTTCTCGAGGGGTGAAAAGAGTTACCCCCCTTAAGGCCAAAAAAATTATATCTCACTACTTTCAATAAAGTATTGGATGCAAGTGGTTTTATTTTGCTGCCTTTATTGCGTATATATGTAACTGCATAACATTGGGCATAAGGCCTCAATTTTAAGAGTATTTTTCACCCTTTTGAACCATTTTTCCACAGATGAAAGAAATATGTGTTGCATCGACTTTTTTATAAAATAATAAATCAAAACATTATCAAAACTGATAAACTGATAGACGGTAACGCTTGAAGACTTTTTTTTTTAAAGCCATGCAATTATAATCCCAATAGTATGAACGTAAAATCATCGGAAATGATTTTTGTTAGATAATTTATGGAAAATTTGTGTAAATGTTCTTGAATATTATTTCACAATATGTAAAAAATTTGAAAAGGTGTTGACGGCTAATTAGAAAAGATATTTGATTTTTAAAATGACAAATTTTAACATGGGCTCTTATGGGAGTTTTCGAAAAATTACGATTTTCAATAATTAATATCATAATTTTTAACCCTTTTGTTTAACCCTTTAATATGATCCCACGAGCCACTTTGAGTTGGAATTTAATATAAGTTATTAATATAAGGACATTTTTACTCCTAAAGGTTCAAACTAATGTCATGAATTTTTATAAGTTGTTCAAAACGATACTGGCAATGTGTCAATCATTTAAAGATAGCTGGGGTCAAAATGGCATTTTGAAGGTGTGACCATGAAGGGTTAAATCATTAACCGTTTCTTAATATTTGCATTGATAATCTCACATAGATTGATAAAATTTATGCAAATTTTTAAAACATTATTTAATAATAGCGATAGTTGCCCGATCATCGAAAAATGTTTAAATTTTTTCCAGCTCAACCATCAATATTTTTCTGATGCTGGAACGTGATTTAAACTAGGAATAAGGGATGGCACATCATTTTTGTTCCTTGGTCAAAACATGTGCTTCTTTGTTGTAGGCTACCTCATGTTCGCGATAGAAAAATAATTTTTTGCGATACGTATTATATCGTAACAAATACACAAAAATGTAAACATACTGGTCTTTATGATAATATTTTCATCACAGTATGTCAAAGTATAATAAAAAAAAGGGCAATAAATACCTTTAGCCTTGGATGGCTTGGGCACACTTTTCGCAGCACGTTTTGGTGTGCTGGGTTTTGATTTATCAGAAGATTTATCTTTTGCGACGGATTTTTCCTTGGTTGTTGGTGTTTTCGCAGTGGCCGGTTTAATAGTTTTCGGTGATGTAAAATAATTCAACAACGATTTTTGCTTGGACATTTTTTAGAATTGCAAATGCTCAAAACGCTGGATCAGTAACGGACCTGCGTCCTTTTTCGCTCTTTGTGTTCAATTACAGCAACGCCAAAGCCGAGTGAAAACGTTTGTCGCGCGAACGAAATAAATAGCGGGAAAAACATGAGCGAGTTTTCGAAAAGGAATCATTTTTATTTTGGGTGTTGTGGGAAAAGATAATTGTATACATGGATCTAGTTTGCTATCTATCCACTTAGGCGACAGCACTGTCGCACCGGAAAACGTGAACAGAAAAAAACGGCACTTGAACTATGTCTTATTTCATAATTGTGTGGTAATACAACGACAGCTTTCTGTCTTACCGATAATAAGACAGTAGAAAAGTGATTTTATCAACGCTATTAAATGTATATCGCCTGGTATACTTCAGTGTCACCCCCAGGGAGGTCGCCTCCCTGCACTAACCTAACTTACAAAGTTACTAAAAGGCATTTGGACAAAAGTAAATTTGGACAAGAAAATAGTTTGTACAATGTCCGTTAGAGGCATAATCGTCTTGTGACCGCGGGAATCGTGCTTTGACTGTTCTGCCTCTAGTGGCATAAGCGAGAACTGTACTCGAGTAAAATAGTTGACAAATCCTACTCGCGACCGTGACGCCACATGAAACAATTATTTCTTTTTTCAAATTACGTTTGCCCTCTTACGCATATTGCCAATACGCGTACAATTGTTAGTATTAATGTAACTGTCATATATATTTATAAAAGCAATAAGTGCCGAACTTTCCTGGAAATCTATATACAAACACACACATATATATATATATATATGTGTAAGCAATATGTTTCGTTGAAATACATGGAGAAAAAAAACAGGAACGATTATTCAGTGCTGTAAATGTTTCATGCAGCAACCAAACTAGCAAAATACAGTGCTGTTCCCTCTTTAAGTTTCCTTGCTCTTTATGCGATTGGTGGAGAAGCTTCCCCTTCCGAGAGCCCCGAATATAGAAACTTAAAGGGTGTGCACTGTTTTGCTAGTTCGACTGTTGCGCGGAACGTTTACGACGATCGCAATAACCGTTATTGTTATCTTTTCTCCGTGTACGCTCAAACAAAAGAGTGTTTACATTTTTAGCCAATTATCTTTGATCAGATAATGTAACAACATTTTATAATCTCCGTTACATTTTTAAACGCGTTTTAAGAATAGCATAGCAAACGAATAAATTTGTTGCTTGTGCAAAGAATAATAAGTCGAGATGAATGTTTATTTTTCTCTTGTAAAACAATTTTATGTGTGATTTCCGGACTTGTATTTTTTTCATTTCTCCAAATACACGAATATGGCAGAATCGAGACAAAACGGCAAGATGTTGTCAGACATGAACAACGAACAAAGTATCAAACGCAAATCGATGATAATGCAACTCAAGAGTACGTTGATATACGCATTTTTTTTCTTGCTAACGATATATAATTTATACATATATTCGTTGAACCATTATTTCGTTTTTAATTTTGCAGAAGCGAATTTGTACGAACATGAAATGACTATGGATCAAATGGCGCAGATTGTCCATGCTCTTAAAGAGTCGGCGGAACAAGCAAGCGTCGAAGAAAAATCTGCTGCGTCTAAGGTATTTTCTAAATACGTATTTGAAATACAATATTTTTAGTACATTGTTACTAT
>JABMBV010058060.1:0-13605 GCA_018906735.1 Mesochorus sp. PSUC_FEM 10030011
TTCCCTTTTATTTTTTCTGTCTTCCAATATTTCCATTGGTTTTCAATATTATTTGCTATATGCTTATAATTATCATTAAATGTTGATTTCTGAATTTGTCCCTCCTCTAAATCTAATATTTTTTCCTTTAACTTTTTCATTCCTTCTCTTATTTTCTTGTCAATTTCCTTCACCTCTCTTTCTTCTCTTATCATGTCTATCAACTCTTCTATTCCCATTTCTTCTAAAACCTTTTTCATATTTGTCCCCCATTTCGTAGGGTTGCCCTTTAAAATCCCTCTTATTTCTTCCATAAGACATATCCTGGGCCATCTTTCTTTTCCCATTGCTACTACCTGTTTCACAAATCTTAAGGCTCTTTCCCTTATTCTGTATTCAAAAGTTGCTACTCCTAGTTCTCTTCTCCATATATATTTTGGCGTTCTTATGTCTATGCCTAGTGCCATTTTGCAAAATTTACTTTGTATTTTTTCAAACTGCTCAATGTTCCCAAAACCCCATGTCTCGACCCCATAGAACGCTCCTGAACTGACAATTGATTCTAACAGAAATAGTCTTTCTTGCAATACGTTTCTCCCCGCTCTCTTCCATATACCCCATTCATTGCTTTTCTTGACTTTCCAACAATTCTCCTCGCATGCGTACCTATTGTGTTTTTCGTAGAGAACCAATATCCGAGGTATCTAAACTCATTTACCACTTCTATTTTTTCTTTATATATTACCCATCCTTCCTCTTTTTTTGTCCGTCCTCCTTTCCTAAAAATCATAATTTTTGTTTTTTTAGCGTTAACCTCCATCTCGTTTTCTTTTGTCCACTTCTCTAAATCTCTTAAAATACTTGTAATGCCTTCTGCCGTTTCCGCCACTGCCGCAACATCATCAGCATATTTGATCGCGAACATTTTTTCTTTGTCAATTACTGCTTCTCCTTCATTTCTTTTTATCCAAGTCTCCTCAAGGTCATCTAGGTATAGATCAAACAATAATGCGCTTAATGCGCATCCTTGTCTTACCCCCATCCCAGTGCTAAATCTTTTTGTTACCCTCCCCTGTATTTTCACTTCCGCTTTCGTATTCGCGTATATTGCCTTAATCATTTTCAACATTTTTCCTTGTATTCCCTTTCTTTCTAATTTCTCTATCATTCTCACTCTATTCACTCTGTCAAAAGCTGCCTTGAAATCTATAAACACGACATATAACTTTCCCCCTTTTTTCTTCATTCTATTATTGATTATCGAATTTAAAGTGAAAATCTGGTCTCTTGTCCCTCTCCCTTTTCTAAACCCTGCCTGACTTTCCTTTAATTTTCTTTCTTTTTCAATCCATTTAGTCAATCTTGTTGTTAATATTTTTGTTAGTATCTTATAACCAGCGTTTAAAAGAGATACTCCCCTGTAGTTCTCTGCATTATTTTCCTCCCCCGCCTTATATATTGGAGCAATTCTCGCTATTTCCCAACCTTCTGGTAATTTTCCTTGTTGCCAAATTTTATTCATTACTTTCCGCAATCTTTCCTTTTGACTATCCGGCATTGTTTAATAAATTCTATCACAATCTCATCTTCTCCTGGTGCCTTCCCATTTTTCATATCTTTTATTGCCTCTTTAATTTTACTGTCTGTAAACTCATCATAGAATATTTCTTTACCGTTTCTTCATTCCTCTCTTGTTTTATTCTCTTCTTTTTTATTTTGATCTATTAATTCTGTTTCATTATTCTTTTCTTCTTTTTCCTGCTTTCCATTCAGGAGCTTTTCAAAATGCTTAATCCAATCACCTTCTCTAATTTTTTTTCCCATAACTCTACTTTTCTCACTCATACCTCTGCATTTTACAAATTTCTTTAATGCGGTCCACATACATTCTCTTTGTCTCTTACAATCATCGTCATACCACTTTGGTAGCCTTCTTTTATTCACTTTATTTCGGCATTTCTTTTTCATTCCAATTTTCTCAGCTACGCTACAAATGCTATTTTTTATTGTTTCCCAATCTTCTTGCATGTTCTCTTCCTCTCCTTTTTTTTCCATTTCTTCGATTTACGCTTCTGCCAGGTCTTCTTTCCAGTTTAACATTTCCTTTTTATTATTTGTTTCTCCACTTACCTCCTCCTTTTCCTCCGCTTTTCCCATTGTTTCATCTTTTTCCATATTAATTTCAAATATTATCGGTAAATGATCAGATTCAATCCTCTTCTCCACCTTCATCCATCTTACCTGTTCTACTTCTCCTCTATCTACTGAAATAATTAAGTCCAATACCGACTCACATTGTTCTTCCCCCCCTCCTATAAACGTTATACACCCCTCCTCGTCTCCTTTCGTCCTCCCATTTAGCACCTTTAAACCCATTTCTTCGCAGATTTTTAATAATATCCTCCCTTCTGTGTTTGTTGTCTTATCTTGAGACTTTCTTCTTATTTCTTTTTCCACATCAAAACCTCCCTCGTTGCAAGCTTGATTTTCCCCAATTCTGGCATTCAATTCTCCCACTATTAGTATTTTCCTGCTTCGCATCGCCTCCTCTATTAATTTCTTCATCCCTCTTTCAACTTTTTTCATTCCTTCATTATTATAAATTGTTATTATCGACGCCTCTTCTTTCTTTTTATCAGTTATTATAATTCCGTATTCCCATATTTCAACACTCCAATCAGTACAAATTTCTTTTTTTAATCCTACTGCCTGACCTTTCGCCCTTCCCTTTGTTACCCCTTTTTCTCTTATGGCCGCTTTATAACTCCATTCAAACTTTTTGCTTACAGATTTTTTAGTACATTCTTCGTCTTTCTTTTCTATCCATGTCTCTTGAAGTATTACTATATCACATTTCTCAATCTCTTTCCACGCGTATCCTATTTTAAATAAACCTGCTACATTCCATACCATTACTTTAGTAACTTTGGTCTCGCTATTGCTATACAATTTACATATTGTAGTTTCTTTACGATACAATCTTCTTCTTGTTGTCTCCGCTTCCATCTCTTCTGCCTCTTCCCAGCTGCACTCTGCTCTTTGTTGTTCTTTACCGCCGAAAGGGCTGGTCCTCGTCCTGCTGTTGTACGCCTCGAAAGGCCTGTCGATGCTCACTTTCTGTTCGCAGAGGTTCGATGTCGCCTCGCCTTTCGTTCCACACCCACCATACGTTCTCCAGTTTTATTTTTCTGTACTTCACTTCTGCCGCTCTTCCGAACTTATTTTCATAAACTTTAACTTCTCTCATCTACTTATGTACTTCTTTCTCACGTTTTGTGAAGTCATCGTTGATCCATATATCCGTTCCTTTCAGTAGATTTTTCTTCTTCAGCAGCTCCATTTTTTTCTTGCCAATTTTCAAAATTTATTACAAAAAAACTCTCCTTTTTATATTTTTCAACCGCTTGTCCCGTTATTTTCTGTCTACATTTCTCCTCGATATCCTTTGCCACTTTCGACACTTTACTTTTCTCACCCGTTGTCGGATGTGCTATTCTCACGTTGTTTTTTCTTTTGTTTCTTCGCTCCTTCTCCTTCCAATACTCTTCGTCTGTCAGCGGCATCGGTTTCCTATTTTTGATTCTTTCTTTTTCTTCCCAATCTTCCTCTCTGAGCGTTATTTCCATCTTCTGTCCTCCTCTCTTTTGCCACTCCTTCTCTACTCTTCTCCGACCGTCCTTCTCTGTCTTTTTTGTTGCACTGTCTTTTGTAGCAACCTTTTCACTGTAAGTATGTTTTTGCCTTTCCTTCATCCCACCTTCTTTTCCCCCTTTTTCAGACTCTCTACCACCCTTTTCATCCGTTTTTTCCCGTTCCAACCTAGCGATCTTCTCCATCATCACTCATCGCTCTTCTTCCCACTTCTATCTGTCGCGTTCAGCTTCCCTTTTTAATTCACTCACCACTTTTTCCCAATTCTCCGTATTTTCTTTCTCGCACTCTGCATATATCCTATCCACTTCCTTCATCCACCATTGCTTCAATTTTCTCTCCAATTCTGTTAGTGTATTTTTCATTGTCCCTCTCATTCTTACTTCTGCCTCTTGAATGCCCACCATCCATGTGTAAACATTGCCGTTTTTTTCTCCACAACCTTGCTCTTCTTGCTCCTCTTCCGTTGTGTCTCCTACACTCTTACATCGCTTTAACGGTGGCGACTGCACAACACTGTCTCCATCTGGTGATCTCAGCTCGAAAAACTCTCTTACATCTCTATTCGACTCTTTTTCTTAGGGCGCCCTCTCTTTTTGGTCTGCCCTACTTTATCGACCGTTTCTGCTTCGTAATTTCCTCCATTTCCGATGTGGCTCTGTTCGTTCACTTCCGCTTTTTCTGCTTCCCCTTCCTTCTCTCTCCTTACTTCACACATAACCTCCATGTCCGTTGCCTCATCTTTATCCTTTCGCAATTCTCCCATTTCGTCTGTTCTGCTGATAACCATTATCACAACTTGATCCTTCCCCACTCTTCTATCTTTCTTCACTCTTCTAACACCTTATTTCGGCTTAACAACTTTATTTTTCGACTTTTTATGCTTCCGCTTTTTCTCACGCATCCACTCACTATGCTATCCAAACCGGAAGTCTCACTAGCGGAAACAATTAAAGTGTAAAAAAAATCCAAAATTATGTCCCTTTGGCCGATACACGGCATCCTTCTGAGAGAAGCTATCAAATATCCGCCTATAACTTACCTTAATACCAACCTTTGCGCACCAAGCGCCAACTTCACAGAGGTTTCTCTTCACAACTGCGCATGCGTGGTCACCTAGCGCGCAGCGAATGCTGCGTCTTTGTTTCATAGCGTCTCTCATCCAGCAAGATGCTTGCCGGATGCCGTGTATCGGCTTCGGTCCATAATACGTGTTTTGTTGGAGTTCAAAACACTTGCATTATGTCCCTTTGGCCGATACACGGCATCCTTCTGAGAGACGTGTTTGTTTTCTGCTGGTGACCTTGATTAATTCAACGCTATGTGAGAAGGCCCTTTTCTTCTTGTCCTCTTTATTTAATTTTATTATTTTTCTTAATTTATCTATTTATAAAGACTCTTTGGAATTCGTAGCATATCTTGAGTCGGTTAACAAAACAACCCCTTTCTTTCTTAATCGTTTAAGGGTAACTGAAACACAACTTGAACTTAATTATTCAAAACATACAGAAACGTATTATGATTATTATAAAATACTGAATTGGATAATATCCTCTTGACTATATAGTGGCCCTAAACTGGTTACCCACTTTCTTATACCGTTTGAAAAGTTGACGGTCCCGCCTGTCGGTCTTGAGATTTAACTTTTTTATAATAATGTTTTCTAAATGTCTCAATCGATCGCCAATTTCCGCGATCGAGAATCTCCTGAATCGGCGTGTTGTCGATCCAGCTTCTCGACGCAACCGCGGAGCGGATGCTTCCCGGCGCGTGATCAATCCCAGCCTCCTTTAAGACGGACCTAACCCATCCTGCGATGATCGTACGAGACGCTGCCTTTGTCGGGCCCGTTATCGTAATGAACAATTCGTCGATATTGGTTCCTTCTCGTCGTTCTTCCGATTTCTTGAGAAGGGCTCGGACTATAGTGACTGGACACAGCCAGATGTTCCCATGACGTGACAGCCTCCAACCAGATTGCCTAAAGCTCTGTCCATCGGTCTTCGATCCAAAGGCTGGCCAAAATATTAACTCCTTTCCCAAATTCTGGAGAAAATTCGGAGAAATTTTCAGGAGGGTGAGATCATGAATTCGTCTACCCGAGATAAGTAGCAATATAGTAGCGGTTCTTCTCGAGAGTTCAAACAGTGTCAAACTCTCTGCTCTTGCACTCAACCATCGTAAAAGAATTGTTGAGTCCCAAATTTCCGATCTTATCTCCTTTGGACTGGCCACTGCGATTGCCTTGAGGACCTGTTGAACTAGGAAATCTGATACTACCTCTGCCGGTAAAGCACAGAACGTAGAGACTGCCGATTTATGGACTAGAATGGTGCTATGAGCCAACCCGTGTATCAGATGTAGGTAAGCTAGAAACCTGGCCAGGTTCTGAGCTCTTGGGTGTGTAATGTTAACCCTCTGTTGACTACACCACGCTATCCATCTTCGAATCGGAGCCTTGTATGTCTCTAGAGTCGATTGACGCCAGCTTCCTCTCAACAGGGTTCTTTCCTCCTCGGACTATTCCTTCACGCGTTCCGACCACCCCCAACTTTCCAGACTTGGAGACAAAGTCGGTCCAACTCCGGTGGTGGTTGACCTGTCGAAGCATCCACATCGAACCATCATTTTTTCTCTATTAACCCGATCGAATGCCGCTTTAGAATCTATAAATGCAACGTATACTTTTCCACCTTTACTTTTCAAACTTTTATTTATAATTGCATTCAAAGTGAATATTTTATCTCTTGTACCCCGGCCTCTCCTAAATCCCGCTTAGCTTTCCTTTAGCTTGTCATTCTTTTCTATCCATTTACTTAATCTTTTAGTCATCATTTTCGTCAGCACTTTATACCCTACATCCAACAGTGATACCCCTCTATAGTTCTCCGCAATTTTTTTTTTGCCTTCCTTATAAATTGGTACAATTCTCGCTATCTCCCACCCCTTCGATATATTTCCCTCCCTCCACACTTCATTCAATGCCCATCTCAGCTCTTCTCTTTGTTCATCCGGTAATGCCTTTGAAAATTCTATTCCTATCTTATCCTCACCTGCAGCTTTCCCATTTTTCATTCCCTTAAAAGCTAGTTCTAATTCCGCCATTGTAAAATCCTCATAAAACTCTTTTTCAGCTCCCCAATTTTCTCTTGCAACTTCCTCTTCTCTTTCTCTTATTTTCATTTCTTCTACTTCTGTCTCCTCTTCTCCCTCTCGCTGCTCTTCTCCATTCAATAACTTTTCAAAGTGCTCTCTCCACTGTCTCTTCGAAATTTTTTCTCCAACTATTTCTCTCCCCTTTACCCTGAATTTATTAATCGCTCTCCACCATTTTGACATGCATTTGGCTTTACCTACCTGTTTCCAAATCTCATTCCTCCATTTTTCTTTTGCTTCTTTTATCTCTATCTTCATTTTTCTTCTCTCTATAACCAATTCAGTTTTTCTCTCTGTATTTCTTTGTTTAGTGAACGCTTTTAACTTTTCCCATACTACCTCCCTCTGTCTTTTACAATTCTCATTAAACCATTTTGGTAATCCTCTCGCCCTTTTGCTTTTTCTAAATCTTTTTAGCAACTCTGCTTTTTCTGCCGCTCTTATTATCTTTTCCTTAACATCCTCCCAGTTCACGTTATTTTCCATCACTATTTTCTCTTTCTGTATCTCCTCAACATATTTTCCCACACACTCATTATTCCACACAAGTTTTACAATTTCACCGTCATTCTCTTCTTCTTCCACACTTTCACCTCTCTCTGGATTCATTCCACACACATTTATCACTATTGGAAGATGATCAGACTCAATCCGGTTAATAATTTCCATCCTTTTCACCTCATTTCCCCTCCCTCTGTCCAGCGCAATCACATAATCTATTACTGAGCCGCAACATTCCTCTCCACCACCAACAAAGTCACTTTTCCTTCCCTATCCCCTTCTGCCCTACCATTTAATACCTTTAGTCCCAGATCCTCGCACAAATCCAACAGCTTTTTTCCCTCTGAGTTTAATACTTTGTCTTGGGACATCCTTACCTCATGCTCTTCTTCATCCATATCTTCCATTATTATCGCTTGTTCATTCCCGATCCTCGCATTCAAATCTCCAACTATCAATATTTTATCCTTTTTTCCGGCTTCTTGCAATATTATCTCTCTCATTTCTTTTTCAATTTTTCCCATTCCAAGATTATTGTATACCGTTATTATTGCTATATTTTCCTATACCCTACAATTGCATACAATCAATCCAAATTCCCATTCTTTTACATTCCAAGACTCCCCCCATTCTTTTTTTATTCCTATCGCTTGCCCCCCTTTTGCCCTTCCTTTCTTGATTCCTTTTTCTTTACACGCAGATTTAAAAGCCCAATTGAATTTTGCACTCATTTTTTGTACAGCTTTTTTCTCATTTTTCTCTTCAATCCACGTTTCTTGCAATATTACAATGTCTGATTTTTCCAAATAATCCCATGCATCCTCAATCTTAAATATACCCGCAACATTCCACACCGCCACTCTAAACCCCATTTTATTCCCTCCTATCTCCGCTTTTTCTCCTGTTGACTTCTCCGCTGAATCCTTTTTCTTCCTTCTTCGCTCTTCCTCCTCGTTGCCTTCCTCACCATCTTCCTGCCCGATGTGACTGTTGCTCTTCTCGAAAAAACTGCTTCGTCTCCCTCTCGCGTTCCATCGGCTCCAACTCTCCCTTTCGATCAATCCACCTCCACCATTTATCTCCGTAGTATGTCTTCATATACCTCACTTCTGCCCGCCTTCCATATCTCCTTTCGTGATTCACGACCTCTCGAAGCCATTCTGGACCTCTTTTTCCCTTTTTGTTGAATCGTCCTTTACCCATATATCCGAACCCTTCAGTTCTTTTTTTCTTTCCATCATCTCCTTCTTTTCTCTCCAATTCTTGTACCTCAGGACCACCACCCCTTTATTCTCGTATTTTGTCCACGTTATTGCATCCACATTTTACCTGCATTTATTGGTAACCTTATCCATGACTTTTATTTTCGTGAGCCCTTTGCCATCCGCGTAGTATATACTCACATTGTTTTTCCTGTGCTCCCTTCTTCCTTTTTCTTCTCTATATTCTTTTTCGTCCAACGGCTTTGGTTTCCCCTTCAATAACTGTCTCCTCTCTCTTTGCTCCATCGATACTTTTTTTCCGGTTTCCTCTACTTGTGTTCTGGTTGATATTATCGATGTCTCACTGATCAAGTCGAGACTACAGTTTCCGTCCACCTTTTCGTCCCTTGTTGCTGACTTCTCCCGTTCCACTCTTTTTTCTTCACTTTCTTTCTCATCACTCTTCTTTAAGTATTTACGCCTTTCCTCTTCCCACTGCTTTCTCTCTCGCTCTGCATTTTCATTTAACTCCCTCACCGTGTCTTTCAACTTTTGTATCTCCTGTTGACTTTTTCCACAGTTACCACACCCTACCTCGCTCGTCGACACATAACCATCCTCTGTTTCCTCCATGCACCCCTTCTTATATGCCTCCATCATCTCAACAAACCACTTTTTTATGTTGTCCTCAGTCTCCTTCATTTCTTTCTTCCCCTCTTCTTTCCACCACGATTTTATTTTCATATCAAGCTCCTCAATACTTTCTCTCAGCGCTCGCTTCGATCTCTCTTCCGCTTTTCTTATTTCCACCCACCAGTGCCTCCTGAAATTTCTCTCTACTTCCTCTTTCTCACTCTCCCTTGCACTGTCATCATCCGAACTTTCTGTGTCATTTTCACCATCCTAACACCCTTTTTTTTCTCTCCTTTATTGTCTTCCCCGCATTTCAGCAATTCTTCGACTGACACTTCTCTCACTTTTTCCTTCACGTCGCGGCCACCTTGCTGCCCCTCACACTCATCACCACCTCTCCTGATTGGTGTGTGACATAACCTATTTCTTGTAGCAAATATTTCACTCGAGTGACCATTCTGCGCTTCTCCTTTAGTCAAGAAGCGCTCTATATTATCAGCCGCCACCGCTGTATTTTTGCGTTCGTCCTTCTTCGGTCTTCCTCTGCCTCTTTTCATCACTTCTGCCAGCACTTTACCCGTAACTCCCTCTGTCGGCACTGCATTCTCCTCTGTCATCTTACTCTCTTATTAATCTTTCTCCTCTATTACCGATTTTTTCCTTCCGGTTGACTTTTCCCTCCACTTTTTTATTTTTCCTCCTTCTTACTCTTACTTGTGCTTAACCTCAACACCACTCTCCACCAGTTAAACACCTGGTACTTCACCTTGGAACCTTTTTTTGTAAAAATTTATTTTCTCACCCATCGGCCATACTCTTCCTCAACTTTCCATCTACTTTTTGACTTAAACAATACTTTTTCTTTTATCTCTCCTTACAAATTGCTCAGACCACCAAAAAACACGTCCGCACACGACGCCTAACCAACCGGAAGTCTTATAGCTAAATATTTAGGCTAAACGACTATGGTGATTATTAAGCTGAGAAATTATTTTCCAGGTCCTAGGACGCATTTGAAAATCGAAAAAATTTTGAAAAATTTTTTTTCTCTTTTTCCTTTAATTGCATTGTGACTGACTGCTGAAGGAAAATTGCCTCCTAAAGATTCAAAAGATGAAATTTTAAGCTTCGAAATCCTTTTTTTTTTTTTTTCCGATCATTTTTCACGGAGTTACAGGTGTTCAAAAATCACTTAAAAATCGCACACTTTTTAGTGTTCCTTTAATTTGTTTGCATAGTGTTAAATTTATACTCTTAATGTTACTTTTAAATTCATCCAGTTCCTTATTTTTGTACTTTTTTCTAGGTCAATCTTTTTTTTTTCGTCCTTTTTTAAATATATTACAAATTTTTGTTTGATCTTTATTCATGGTCGATTCGTCCCTCTTCACCTAACATTATTTGAACTACTAATTATTTTTTATTTACAGGAGCTACGCTGAAAATTTTCGCCGAAGGAGATAAGCTGAAGGCTATTTATTTTTCAACAGCCGATATGAGAAAGTCGATGAGTGCATGGCCAGAAATCTTATTCATTAATGGCACTTATAAATTGCTAAAATCGAACATGACCGTAATGACTTTGCTTATAGAGGACTCAAATGCTTCCACTGAGATCGTCGGAGTTGCATTGTCAGTGAGAGAAGATTATGACACTTTCAAATGGTTCCTCGAAACTTTCAAATGGTTCCTCGAAACTTTCAAGTCAGAGAACGCTTCGGCCTGCTCACGGATGAATTGTGTGATGGTAGACAAAGATCTTCTAGAAGGAGACGTACTGAAGGAATTATTTCCTGATGTGCCAATTTATATTGTCTCTTTCACACTCTTCGAACCTTTTCTCGAGAAATAACTTCTGATAAGATGGCTATATCAAAAAGTGAGAGAGTCGAATGTTTAACCCTTAGAGTGCACACCTTCACAACGAGACATTTCGTGCACATGGGGTCAATTTGACCCCAGGCCATTTTTGACTTTGAATATCGCGGTAACTATGCGTTATTCGGAAAAAAAGGTTCAGTTACTTTTTGCAGTGAATTGATCCAACTTCAAGGCTGTGAAGTTAAATTTCTAAAAAAATCTTTTTTAATTGTTGAAAAACGTGCTCAAAGTTAATGGTGCGCAAAAAAGCACTGTTTCGGTAAAAATTCTCGTAAAAAAATCAATTTTGAGTTTTAAAAAAAAATCCTTTTAGGGTTTTACAGACAAGGGTTCATGCTTTAAGGGAAAAAAAGTCCGGTTTGCAGCTGTTCCAAAAAGTATATGTATTTTGGAGTTTGAAGTTGGCTGTTTTTTAAGTTTCGTGAAAGAGGGAAAATGAGAGATTGCAACAACAATTTTAACCCTTAGCGGCCACATGGGGTAACTATTCACCCCAGGTTCAATGTAATTCTTATGGGGCCTGGCTGAGGTGTGGCCGCTAAGGGTTAAGTACAATCAAGTATAATCTGCTTTATTTTTTATATATGCCTTGTAGTTTGTGCAGTTTGTCAAACGAGTTATAATAATCACTCCGTCGCGCCGCAATCGGTACACAAATATGTTCCACCGCCGAACTCGTCATTTTACCGCTCTTCCTCCTGAACCGTCTTCCCAACGCTCCGCGGCCGTAAATTATACACCATTTCTATATATAATTTACATTAGGTCAAAGAAAAAAAAAATCTGGACCCATTTCACGATTGCATTTGCTTACCCGTAGTCCATGATGATAAAAATCACGTAGAACAAAAAATCACACAAACACCTTATCCGTGCACACTGGCGGTCAATCTGACCCCACCTCTGATTCGTACGGCTGCTACGCGAAAATCGAAGGAGGAAACCGACTGACTATGCTCCCTACTTTTTGAGGGAGAATGAAGGTTTCTTAATATTAGGAATCCCACTTCGGGGATACTTATCTGTAAACGCTATTCATAAGAAAAAAAAATTTTGGGGTCAGCCTGACCCCGAATGCACACTAAGGGTTAAAAATGCTTGAAAAGTTGGCGTACAGCTCATCTGTCGAAGAATATGACGAGAACTACACTCAATTTTGTGAAAAAGCACCAACAAGAGTTCTGGCTTATTTCAACAAAAATTGGCACGTGATCAAAAACGAATGGACTGTTTACAGTATATGCTCAGGTAATTTACATAATCGGACGAACAACAGAACTGAATCTACGAATGCAAAAATCAAGGCTATTGTCCGTAAACGTAGCTCTCTTATTGATTTCATCCTTGATTTTTTTTCTTACCTTGAATTCCACAAGCATCAAGTAAATATAAAAACATCAAAAAGTTTCACAAGACGTAAAGTCAATGATTTCTCCAGTGACAGTTGCGAGCTCGAATATGTCAATTATTTAACACGTGAAGCCTCTGAGTACGTTTTAACGGAAATAGAAAAACATCTGGCAATTGTCATTAACAGTAATAATGACGAAGAATGCTTGATAAATTGCAACGGTACTACCATTCACGCAACTGAGTCTACATGTGAGTGCATTACATGGATATCATCACTGCTGCCATGTAGACACATATGTGCTGTGCGCAAGTTTTTTGGAGCTCCTCTTTTTTCAAAGAGTTTGTGCAGTACGAGGTGGACGAAAGAACATTGCAAAAAAAACCAACAATCGTTCCGTCAAGCAAACCCAGACAATGAAGAATCCGTCAGTGAAGTTCCCTTCATCACTCGATTATCCTCAAAAGAAACTTCATCAATCGAAAAACAACGAAAGAAGTTCGGATCATCTTTGAAAGAATTGATGCATACGGCTTCTTTATATTGCGGTTCTCGTTTCTGCAATAAAGTAAATGTCTTGAGGGACATTAATGATTATTTGAGTCGTGGCTCGAAAATTTCTGTCTGTGAACTCCACGAAAATAAAATCTCTAATACAGAGTACGAATCTTTTGACACGTCCGGCTTGAATATCAATTTAATAAAAGTTTCTAACTCTCTCACCAAAGTTGAGTTAAGTTGCACGCAAGAGATCATTGAAAAAATCGAAACATTTTGGTGAAAACAGCGGGAAATTTTTGTTCGAGAGATTGCTTCTACTGAACAGACATTAGAGGAAGATCATCGAAAAATTGAAGAAAGGTTGAGAGCTCTGCGTTTGGATTCTTTTACCAACGATTCCAAGAGCTTGTCTCAAATAAAAGCACCGACAGATATTGTTATAAGAGGTCGTCCACGCCAAAGCTTAAATACTTATATACAATTTGCGACAAGGAAAACACCGAAAAAAGTATGCATAACGGCCACATTATCGGACGACGCAAAAAAAGATGCAAAAGAGAGTCTGTTGGATGATAATTTATCCGCATTAAAAATGTCAACTTTGGTCCGCTCTAGAGGTCGTCCACGGAGAGCTCAATTAACAGCTATTGGCCTTTCGAAGCATGAAAAACCGAAACTTTAAAAAAAAATCGACTCTCAATTAAGGATGTCTTACATCAACTTTAAGTCTGATTTTTTTTTTTAATATAT
>JABMBV010058171.1:0-13604 GCA_018906735.1 Mesochorus sp. PSUC_FEM 10030011
ACACATATATATTATATCCATGTGCTCATCGCTATGGACAATTTATTTTATTATCCTCCTTTTTAACTATAGGCGTAGATTTTTTAGATGTAGAGTTGAGTGGAAGTTTTGTCATTATATCCTACGTAAATCCTCTACGTACGAGATTATTCGTCTATATATGAATTGTGTGAAATTGAATGGAAAAATTCGTTTATCACTTGATTCTATATCGATTGACAGTTTGTCACTATCCCTCTATATCGATCGTCAACTTTTCACACTCTTAAAAACGTTCGTCGATACTTTGTTTTCTTTTTTTTTTCTAATATTTTTCCGGATCAAATAAATCAAAAGTTATGAAAGAAATTGAAGATTCAGGGCGTTTGTACAGAATGTGTGTATAACTAATATATGTGTTTTGTAAATATTCAAAGAATTTAAAAAAATATGGAGAGGCTTTTTTTTTTGAAAATGTATTCGGTAGTGCACCGGTTGGTGAGGGGTACGGTATGGTCTTTTCAGAAATGGAATGATAATCATGATGATTATGGTTGGGATTTATCGGGTCATAACGTTGGAACGGGACAGCGATACGTAACACAAGCGAGTAACAACGCTGCTATTAGCAGCAGCGGTATGATGGGAAGTACCTCGCAGCAAAATCGAAAAAATACCGGTGGAAGCGGACCCGTTGATGATCACGGTGCCTTTTATCCGGCACAAGATCACGCCACGGACACTATCGTCTTTCCTGATTCCTAATAACTCTCGATACGAAAATAAAAAGCCGTCCCAATTATTTCTATTCTTCCATTCAAAACGTTTGACCATTAATTATATAATCGATCAGTCAAAATAGAGCCTCTTAATCGATCGGTTACGGATTAATGATTTGAACGAAGCAAAAAAATAATAATAATAATAATTTAATTCATCAATTTATGGATGTCTAATCATTGTATGTAGTCTCTGTTTTCTCCTCCCAATATTATTTTAATCCAATTATTCCGTGGAGTACCAAAATGTGCACGACAACAACAACAACAACAACAACAACAACAACAACAACAAAACCACAGCTAGTACAAAAAAGAAAAAGATTTTAATTTTGCTGGCTAGTCGAATAATATTCACGAGTAATGATGTAAGTATTCAGTTAGCAGATACATGTGAGAAAAAATAATACAAAGAAAAGAGCATTTACTGGTTTTCGCTTCGTGCTTCGTGTGCTATCGCTGCTACTGCTGCTGCTACTTCTGCTGCTGCTGCTGATGATGTTGACGTTGCTGCTCACTCTATAACTACACATCATAGTTTGATTTTTCATATTTTTTTTTTTTTATCTTGTTTCCTCTTTCAGACAAGCTGTCTATGTATATTTATGCATAGTGTATTTTACGCATCCGCAATTACGTACGATTTTACACATGCTCGTTTCTCTCTTTTTTTATCTCTCTCTCTATATCGTCTCTTTGGTCGTAAATACGACGAAATCAGGTTTATTGCACGTTGGACAGAGCAGCGAGAGCCACGGTCTTGAAAATCGAGTTTCGTCTTGCCATTACCGGGACAACGGTATTCCTGGTGAAATTATCGTTTTTTTTTTTTTTTTCATGAGTAATGATAATCGCGTTTCTTCTTAGAAAACGATGGATAGAAGAGCTTTGGTGAGCTAGGAATAAAAGGGATAGGAACTCGTGCCTAAAACCTCGAGGTTTTACCAAGGATGAGATGGAGAAACATAAACGAGAAGAGCCGGCATAGAAGTAGCGAGCGAGGGAAAATATAACTGGATCATTTTCTCTCTTTCTCTCTCTTCATCTCATTCTTTTTTTCCATACAATTTCTCACCAGCTTTGCCAAAGGGTCAAGAGAATATCACGTGGATCGTTGTAAATGGGAGGGACGATTCTTAGCCGAGTACCATCGATTTCACGAAAGAGGAAAAGAGAGCACGAGGAAGGTGGAATTCCCTCGATCTATCTTCTTGGACCTCGACCATTAATTTTATCTGGTCCATTTCCCCCGAGCTTAGTCGGGTGGCAATACTCGGTTAAGCTGGCGATAACAACTACAAATGATACACTATCGTTCAACAAGGATTTCGATTAAATTGGCATTTTGTTTTATGCACACGGTGAAGAAATTAAGGTCGTAGAACTTGTAATATAAAATTATGGGGGTTGATAAGCATTTAAAAAAATTTAGGTTAGATATTGTTGATAAATTTTCATCAATTTCTACATGTAGTTCATTTATACACTCGAAATAAGTGAAGGTTCATTTAATCTCGTACGTAATATTTCCCAGCTGAACATAAAATTAACGATTTTAGCGAGATCTATTCATAGAAGCTCCAATAATAAATGTATAGACAAGCAGAGGGAGTTTGGAATATATCAGTCGTATATCATATCACTAATGAAATTCCTCGTTGTCAGGAAGGGATGGAAGGTTCATTATGGAAATAACAATAAAATAGAGAAATTTTACACGAAACTGGAAGCTCTTGACGAAAATAGAGAGGATAATTTTATATTGTCACCCTCGTCAATTTATAGTCTCGTGTATTTTTTTTTCTGTTTTATTATCTCATGGGGTCAACTGATAAAGTATCGAATAGACAAGGACATTGGTATAAAAAAGTGATATTATTGAAAAAAGGTTTATTAATAAATGTGGAACGATAAAACTTTTTTTTTTCCCCCCAATATTTATAACTTGTTTTATCGATACTTTTTAACAACTCCGGAAATTGAAACATTTCGTTGGTTTGATTTCTCGTTATTGACGCTCTTGCGGTTGTGCTATTATCGAATCGCGGTCGTCGAGTTTGCTGACAAGGGTGGAACCGGGGGTTGGGGAGGGAGAAGGTTTGATATAGGCGAAACAACCCCTTTTTATCATTAAACTCTGTTCAACTCTTTCGCCTCCCTCCTCACTCCCTTCCATTTCCCGGGGTGTAGGCATGTATGTGCTACGGTTAATTAATCACGACTACGGGGGTGACCCCAATTAGGGAATATATATGGGCTCGAGGCCCTTACTCCTATCGTGTTTACACTGCACGGTCAATTTGTTCAGTTTGAAATTCGTCGATTCGTTTAAATTGTGTGAAAATGACAAAAAATTATTATAGAGACGCTTTTTATTCGAATATATTTTTTTTTTAATGTCTTTTGTCCTCTTTGTAGTGTTTTTTATTCTCAATGATGAATACTCTCAAAATGAATACCCTCAAATAATTATGAGACAATAAAATACAGGAAATAATCTATAAAAAAATTTTCTTTGAAAATGTTTTTTGTTCTCTTTAAGATATAATTTTTAAAAAAATGAGTACTCTGAAATAATTACGAGACAATAAAATACAGGAAAAAATTAACAGGTACAGAGAAAATTACGTGATAATTATACGCTGTTTAAAATATAGTAAAAATTATATGGCACTTTAAGTTAAATATATAACGATCCAGACACTTCCGCGATGACAAAAGTCTCCGCGAGTGCTCTGGTTATGCCTGCAGCCGGATAAAAATATTGTCGCCTCGAGAGAATCGATAGTGCCCATATCTCATTGTCAGTTCGTCGGTATATTCTTCAGATAAAATCTGACGCAGCTGGTTATCCGATAGATACATATAAAATGTTACGGATGACGTTTGAGCTATTTTATTTGGAAAAAAAATGTCAGATTTATTGACAATCTTTGGCAAAAAAAAAACGTACAAAACAGATGCAGAGAATTTTCTCTGACATTCTTCGCCATCTGCTAATATTTCTATTTTCACCTGCTCGTACATCAGTTCAATTACATAATTTTTATCAATTTAATTCCTTGTGTTACATCGTTGTCTTGTCAATGAATATTATACATATTAATAATTTCATCGATCATTATAAATCCACAATTAATATGAATTATTTCAATATATTCAATATATTCAAAATTATTGTATCGAGAAAAAAATATATAAATATTCTCATTTTCTGTGTTTGGTCGTTTATCGTGCACTGGTTTTTTTTTTTGATATGATCTGTCTTTGTATATCGATGTTTTTTGCCTATATTGTCATTGTACGCTACTAATGGCTGCTTATTATTTAACGATAATCGACATTAATGATAGCATAATTGTAATTTGTCATTTGATCAGTGTTGTGGAAAATTATCGACTGTTATCAATGATTTCATTCAATTTCATTGATGTTTTAATTTTCTATATGTAAATTATTTGCTCATACTAATAATTCATATTGATAATAATAGAATCGATAATTATTTATTACAATGAATAATTATCAATTATAATAAAAATAAATTGTTTTTCCTTAATTATTTTTTTTATTTAATGAACACATTTTTTTTTCTCTGTTTTTTCTTTTATACAACAGAGGCAAGATGAAAACGCTGGCGATGGTGCAGTTGGATCGGCTTCAGGATCATCGGGTGCTCCGTACGCTGGTAATCCAGGCGGACCACGTCCTTACCCTCATCGTGATTATACGCTTCATTTTCGACCCAGTTCAGGCGCAAACACTGCCTCAGACTCCAACAACGGTATATTCTCATCGATAAGCAACGGTTTTAATTCACTCGTGACAAACCTGTTTGGCTGATCGTCCGCTGCTGTGCTACGGCTCAATGAAATTCGTCAATTTGCGATAATATTAATATTATTATCGTTATGGCGATATTTACAATTGCAACGAGCCGTGCAAGCCGCATTGGAATTTTTTATCGATAAAAGAAACGCGTAGTATTATTGGCTTCGAGGTGAAAGAGAAAGAGAAAAAAAGAGAAAGAAAGAAACAAAAAAAAAATGAAGAGAGACACGAGTGTGACTGACGAAGTGGAATATTTTTGATAATTTGTAAACGAGAAGAAAAATTTGTATAATTGATGATAATAATGGATATTGAATTCAATTATTGATAACTCTCAGATCAGTATGATCGTGCAACAGTCAAGATTTGTCAATGATTGTATTCAATTGTTATTCATTACACCGTCGATTAATATTTGTCATCATTGATTATCAAGGGTATTCCTACTAATGATGTGGAACAAAAGATACGATTCATTTTTTTTTTTTTTTTAGATGAAAGAAGAAAAATGACAATCTCTGCCAATCTAAATGCGAATTTACGTTAATTCTCTAGTTGGACGAAGAGAAGACGAATCACGTGAAAAGATGAAGGTGAATATATATCGCCAAGTACTGCACAAATCGCTCTGCCCAATCGTTTCTAACAGTTTATTTATTTTTTACTAATCCCAGGACGACGATTTGTATAGGGCTTGATTAAAAAACCGAACACTGTTGTAGATCCATGAAAAAAAAAAAGTTCAATTTATACATGACTTGCGGAATCCGCTCTCACAGTCTTCCATGCACACATTCCTAAAATATTTGAAAAAAAAAAAAAAAACATGTAGATTTGGTTTCTTTTATTTTGTTTTTGTTCTCGCACTTTACGAACTTGTCGTCAAAGTTTGTGAATTTATAATATTTGATCGATCGCGTGTTCTTCGACTTAACGTTTTATGAGAAAGAACTTTTTGCGTTGATAGACTTTACTAAATGAAGTATGTATCGATAAGTATATGGATGCGGCAGTCGTAGTGAAATCAATGGAACACTTAGAAAAATCCCCCCATGAAAAAAAAAAACAAAAAAAAAAGATATTTATTAGGTGAAGAACACGCGAGTCCTTGTACGTTGCTAGACTGGTGGATAATCGTGCACATCATCAGTGTCGTGATGACAAGCTTAATTATTCTAACGTTTTCGAGGGAAACCAAGATGTGTTACAAATATTACTATTGCGAAGTATAATATGTTAAATATATTAATGATAGAAATATCATATATGAAATTGTTACATTCCACAAGAGTTTTAGACGAAATTGAAATGACAATTATAAAAGTACGATTACGGAATAATCGCGCTATAATTTTATTTTTAAAAAATTGTATTTTTTTTTCGAGCCCGCACAGATAAAAATTCTAGTTAAAACCAATTCGATTAAGATAAAAGACGAATAAAAACGAGATACAGATAAGTAACCCAAAATCCGAGACTATTTTTATATAATGTAAACGAAACGAGAGTGTCGTTGGATTTTTCGTTTTCTTTCCAGCTTTCATGTTTGTTCGTCTTGTCAAATCAATTTGTCTAATTGTATTGCGCAATGTCTTCTTCGATTTATTATACTGCATACACTCTATTTAGTATTGTTATGTTAAATAAGGTCGCATTTTACGATTAATGCTCTATTAAATACGTTTAAAACGTTTACAGTCACGTATTAATTGATGATGAATCTCTAAACCATTGACATTACCGGAAAAAGTCAACAAACTTTTTCACGAACCATATTTTCAGTAAGTATCGAGGTGTATCTCAAAAAAAAAAAGACGAAAACAATTATTACGAAAGAAGTGCAAAATAATTACAGTGATTTTAGTAAAGGGAATTCACTTTTGGAAGAAATGCAAATGAAATTTTGATTTTTAATATATTTTTTTAGGGATATGGAAAAAAAAACCATTTTTTGTCATATCTCATCGTTATTATTACTCAATACAATTTTATGTAATTATAAGGCTACTACTTAATACATTGGCATTACATTATTAAAATTTATATACTTAATACCGTAAGTAAAAGTTAAATAGACTCCAGTTAAATTAAAATTAACAATAAGCTAACTTTCTTGCTTGAATCTCTTACACACTCGTGATTCGATGAAAAAAGTCCCTAAAACCGATAAGAACAAAAAAATTATAATTCGTGACTTAGACCAATGAAATTCAAGAGAAGAAAATAAATTCCTGCTATCAGAAAAAAAATCGGAATTTATCGAGTATACGCTAGTATCTTACAAATTTGAGCGTCGAATTCATTTCGAGTCTCGCGAATGCACACGTTAATACTATTAACGATACCCTACAATGAATATTAAATTCGAGAAGCGGATAGGAAAATATAAAAATTACAATGATCCTCGAGTTGTATTCATACATGGATCCAGAGACTAGAGTCAATTACAATAATTCATTTAATTATCTATCAATCGTTCGTAAATCAGACGAGTATCCGGATAAATGCAACTTCAAGGACATTCCGAGGAAAAAAAAAATGAAATAACATTCTTCGCCCTGTTTCGATCCGATTTTTTACTGGCAACCGCAACTCTCATTCTCGTTATTTTTTTTTCCACGTGAGATTCGCGAGACTTTATTATACTGTTTCGGACGATCATCACTTTTTCGTATGGTCGATGTATATCATTTAACTTTAAACGTCTATAATGCTGTTTCGCTTTTTGTCAAGTTCCGTAGAGTCGAGATCGTTGCCGAGACTTCCGACTCTTCCTCGAAGTCCGACCCCACCGACTCCTTGATGGCCCGTGGCCTTCAATTTCTCTTGCATTTGCGCGAGTATGTCTTGCATCCTGCGGATCTGAAATTAAATAAACGTTTGTCACATCACCTGGAACATACAGCTGTGGCGAAATGAAATTTCAAAGCGACAGAAACAAAAAACGAATTAACAAAAACGAGAATAAAGAAGAAAAGAAGAGACTGACCTCTTCGTCCTTCTGCAACAAAAGTCTGTCCGTGTCAGATATACTGTTCTCGAAGTGGGGACCCGAGTCCCGTTTCAATTTACTGAAACAAAAATAAAAATCCAAATTAAAGAAACAATCGTTCATCAGGTGTGTAACTAAACGAATTTCTTTTTTTTTTGCATCAATGATTCAACTAATTATCGACGACATTGACATCTCAGCTATTTTGTTGCCAACAATTTTTAGTTACGTTAAAAAAAAAAAAAAAGAAATAGTCACTACAAAAGTTGGTAAAAACTCGACTACTTAAATACTGTAATACATTAAAAATACATTACTAAAATCTATATTACAACTACGAAAAATAGTACGAAATATAATAATTATTTACATGCGTAAGTACCTCCTTTCCCGAATGGCCTGTTGCGATATTTGCGAGATACACTGAGCACGGAAATTCTCATAATGAACGTCCTGGGTAACGTCTTTGAGGTCTTGCATGTGAGTCGATATCAGCATTGTCCTCAATTTTACAAAATCGCTGTGTTTTGGATTTTCAACTGCGAAAACATTGATAAAAAAAATTCTAATATGCATGATTTTTGCTATTACACAACGAATTATTATTATTATTTTTTCAGTAGCAAACATTTATGTTCCTACCCTCCACGACTCCCCAGGGATACTGGCGTCCTCGAACCTTTCGTCCTGCCACTTCAAGAACAGTCGAACTTCCTACAACGGCAAAAGGAACCGTTGCCTTTAATTCTTTGTCCTGCTGCTTGAAATCTTCATCCTCGTCGCTGTCGCAATCAGGAAATTGGTAAATCTACCAACAAACAATCATAAGATTTTTTAAATTGTTTTTTTTTTCTTCAATCGTCTTCGGATGTTTAAAATGTTATTATTAAAACTCACCTGAATTTCATGCTCGTCGATATCGGCCAGAATACGTTCCTTGAGCTTTTTGACCTCGTGCGTCGTGAGAGTATCAGCTTTGGCTATGACTGGTACGACGTTTACTTTTCTGTGCAATCGCCTGAGTACTTCGAGATCGAGCTGTCGTAGTCTTGAATTTAAAAAAAAAATGAAAACCATCAGTAAGACAAATATTATCTAAAATATTATTAAAAATATCGTAGCTAGCAAGTTTTCAATAAAAACAAATTTCGTTACCCGTGCCCGTAAGGTGGTATAAAATATAGGCAACAGTGAACTCTGTTGTCCTGAATATTTTTTCTGTTCAGTCCACTCTCGTCCGTGAAATATTGGCGAAATTGTTCATCTATGTAAGCTGAGCATGCCTTCCACGTGTCTTCACAATTCACCGCATCACCGAAACCTTTGGAAGAAATAAAAAAAAATGTATTAATCCATAAATTAATTGCTCAATGACATTGCTTCTTACCTGGAGTATCAACAATGGTTAAACGAAGTCGAACGCCCCGTTCTTCGATGTCCATCGTCTTTTTTTCAATCGAAGTTGTCTTTTCCACGCGTTCTTTAAATATAAAAAATGCATTAATTCAAAACACGATTATGCAGGTGATTTAATTGATTAATATATTTTTACGTGTATATATATATATGTAATGAATAGTAATGAATACCAAATGCATCTGGAATCCTGCGATCTTTATATAGATCACCGAGGAATAGACTGTTTATTAGAGTCGATTTTCCAAGACCGGCTTCACCCAGGACCATCAACGTAAATTCGAAGCCCCTTTTTACCGATTTTCTGTGCACTTGTTCCGGCAATGTCGCGAATCCAATATAGTCCCTGTCTTGCTAAACAGATTTTTATTTTTATTTTCATCGAGATTATCTGGTAACGTTAAATATTTATAAATTCAATAGAGCGACGATGAGACTCGAAGTTAAAACGAGTCACAACTTTGGTTTTCCAAAATCGATCTTTTATACTTTTATTAAAACATTTATCAATCACTTTTATTATATGTTTCAATGGAAAAAAATATCAAACAATAAGGGATAAAAATATATGAGAGACGACTCACCGCCAGACATATTGGGCGACAAAAACACTAGCCGGTGAATTCGTGACACTTCGGGGGTTGAGTTAGGGTGATCCCACAGAGTCGAAAAAGCCACCCCCGCTCGCCCCTCCATTGTCTATCCCGTTTGCGCTGGCGCACCCTCCGTACACCGATCAATAATAACGCTCGGAGTGGTGGGGGAAAACAAATTTTACCTTTGCCCAAGGCCAAGTACCCTTCACGTTTTACCCTCGGAAAATCCTCGCGTCAGCCCTCGTCAGACACACCGTCGCGCTTACAAATGATTTTTCTGAAACTTTCCGACCATGCATTTTTCTCCGACTTGGCAACTCCCATTTGGTTGCCACCCACCGACAGCCAGAAGAGATACGCGATAATGACACGACCAAACAACTCTTTTCTCTCATGAAATAATTTATTTTCTCCTCCGCACACAGATTCGTATCTTTAACATTATTTTTTCTTTTCAACTGTGACTTTTAACTCGTGCGACAAACAGTATTTCTTTCTCTCTCTCTCTCTCTCTCTCTTTAAATATATACACACACATATTTATATAGCGTATATACGTATTTTGTGACAGAAACTATTCTGCAGCTGTGGAGATACAAACATTGTGCTCTCTTTTCTTACTGTTATCTATGTATTCGTTTAAATCAAGCCCGCTTTTCGCAAGCTATGTATGGCGTGCATCAAAACGAATTTGCAAATTACTGTATATAGATTTCATTCCCAATAGGCTACTTTGCAATTATTTAATTGCAAATTTTCGTGCGCAAAGGCGATCGTGACTTGGTCCTGCGTCGTCGGTCGCCATCGAGCTCGAGATTTATCATTTTGATTCGGTCGATCGCAATACTGACCAACGATAACGAAAATACGAAAGTAAGAAAAAAAAAAGACTGAAGACAAATTGACATAGATCACAGTTTGAATGAAAAAAAAAAAAATAATAATAATAAAACAAAAATAAAATCTGGGTTTTGGCCCGATCGTAATGAAATTTTACGAATGATAAACGATTGCACAAAAACAAATGATCAATTCCACTTCTGTATCTTATCTTCAAGCGAGAGTTGAAAAATTCAACCGATTGGTTCTTCAATGGCAGATGGCTCACAAAATCATACAATGATTATTATAATATTAGAGATAACAGAATATTTACATTTACGCTTCAGAATGAAAAGTTTGCTTTTTTGGTGTACAATCCTCGTATTCTTTCTTCCGCATAGTCATTTTATCGATTTTTTTCTTTCTTTTGTTGTTACTGATTAACGCTCGCCTACTATACAAGCTCGGTAAAGCTCTCGCGATATTATAACTAGGATCGGTTATGACCACGAGAACCAGGAACGATTTGCCGCTGCGTCGGGCGATTTGGAAGTTGGGGACGATGGCACCGAAGTCTTTGGCGATATTGGCTTCGAATTTGTTCCCTCCTGATGATGCACTTCATCCTCGGGTCTGTTCACCTGAACTTTTTCATTCGTAGCCGCCTGCATCCTGGATTCGTAATTTCTCACGTCCTCCAGAGTCATTTCGTGCCACTCGTCGATCCAGGAGAAGGCCTGACGATGCCCTACCAAAAGAACATCTCGAATAACCTGAGGAAAAAGAAGAAATCGGTTCGTAAGAACATATACATTTATCAGTTGAAATTTATTTATTTATTTTTTTTCTCGAAAATTTACCTTGTGGATAAAATCTTCGACGCGTGTCTGCAAGCCCCAAACTTCAAACGAGGCGTCAACGACCTTGTAAGAACACATTATCGGTGTGGTCGTTTCGCGCCAACCCTCCACCAATGGACCACGACCCGTTGTCTTGGATTGAAAAAATTTTGGATCTTCCTCCTCTTTGTAATGCTTGGCTGATATCTCGTCGTACGCGATGTCGACGTAGTCGACCTCGCGATGTATTAGCTCTATTGGTGTTAGCCCTAAGCACTGTTCAAATTTCAAATTATTTGTGAAATAATAAGAAAATGTATAAATAATTTCATCCACACAATTTACGAATTTTTTTTTTTTTGTAAATTGCAATTTTGATTGTAAGTGATCTTACATTTTCGCTTGAACCATTGTTGTCCTCGAAACGGGTTTTAATCGATATTTGAAACTTTGGAACAAAGGAACACTGCAAGAATGAGAAAAAATACCTTGTAATTATTCCGCACAATTCAACAATATTGCTATAATATATTTTTTAAATTTCTTACCGTGTATTCTGTTGTCAGCCATGAAACAGATAATCAAAATCAATTACATATAAAAATTGTTAAATAAAGTAATCAATTTATGACAATTAAATCAATTATATATAAAAATTGTTAGATAAAGTAGCAAGCAGTCCGATAATCTTCAAAATTATAATTTAAAATGATTCTTCTCTATTTTTTTAACTGAAAAATACCACTAAAATCAGCCCATTGGATTTTTACCTGTTATAGTGAAAGGATAATAATTCCATGCCTTCTCTGTTATGTAAAATATCCTCGGCAGTACAGATTGAATCCAATAAGGGAGTTTTCTGTAAAAATAACAAAAATTAATTCTGATGATTTTACATCTACTTGTCCATTCTATTACGATTATAATTGCGCAACCATCTCAACCCTTAAAGCCCACACCTTCGGCGCAGATCAATGAGTGCATATTGGGTCATTCCAACTCGAGGTATTTTTCGATTCGCTGTACCTCAATGAATATTCACTCGACGTAATTTCGTCCAAAGACTTTATTTCAGCAAAATATCTCTATTTTAAGGCCCTGAGCAATTTTTTTGCCGAAAATGAAAATTAAATACCAAAAAAATTAGTTTGAAGTGGAGCATGCGTTTCTACGATATTAACGATTTTTCGAAATGTCTTTGAGTCATAATGACCTGAAATCCACTTTAAGGGCTGATATTCATTATTTTTCAAAATCGTATTTTTTAAATCGAAAAATAAGCAAAAAGATGGGAAAATTACGTGGAAAGATGAATTCTCTTTTCTGTATATTGGCCCTTCCCATGAACGGGATCTTCGCACTCTGTGTTCTCAACGACTTCGACACCCTCGGCAGAATCCGATTGTTCGTGGCTGTGTCTGGCTATCATGTAGAGTTGCCCTATGCGATACTGGAGTGTGAAACAAAAGAAAATATAAAAAAGGGAGTGATTACAGAGACAGAAGAAGGGGTGGGAAGATGACAAAAAAATTGAAATTGTGGTTACCTCTTCTACAGTGAGTGGCATACATATTCGATATTCTTTGGTCAAAACCATCTCGACAGCAGTATTAAAAGCTGCCCGAACCTTCGAACAAAGCGCGACCCTTCGATTATCAAAGTATTCGCGTCAACGGGCGTTTTATTGTGATCAAAATTTTTATATTTTTCAGTTGAAAAAACGCCGGACAGGCAGAACACAAAACAACACGCACGGAGACTGAAACACCTGAAGTTGTCGCTGAGTCGATCTCGGATAATCGATTTAAAAGAACTTCGATACCGAAAAATGCCCTAAAAACAAAATTAAAATATACTAGATTTTTAAAACTAGTTTTTTAACCCTTAAAAAATCTTGTAAACAAACAATTTGTTTTCGAAACGAAATTTAAATCGAAATTCAACATTTAGTTCGTTCGCCTCGTTATTGAACAATTGAATTATTTATAAAATTCAACAATTAATCGGCATGTCACTATTGTCGATACTGTCAAAAAAAGGCCTATATTTTCGGAGCAATTTGTTGAAATATTGTTGGGAAAATGCTCGTGGAGCATCGAGCAAAATTTCTTCCTCAGAAATACCTCCGGAGAACAAAACACGAAAACCTGATCTCTACAGAGAACTTTCTGCCAAAATAATGGTCAGCGGACCCATAACGGTTGCGGATTACATGAAAGAAGTACTCACGCATCCAACCGCGGGCTACTACATGAATAAAGACGTTTTTGGCAAAGAGGGAGATTTCATAACGTCCCCAGAGATTACTCAGATGTTTGGCGAGGTATTGAATTAATATTTTAAAAAATAT
>JABMBV010058282.1:0-13545 GCA_018906735.1 Mesochorus sp. PSUC_FEM 10030011
TAAATTTCGACAAAATAAAAAAAAAAAAATATGAATTTTTGAGTGAGATTTTTCATTGATTTCGCATCGCATGTTTTTTGGACTGGTAATTATTTTTTTCAAATTGATAATGCATTTCGATGCATTTTAAACTGTGGTAAAAAAATCATCGGAACAGTTGTAGATTACGAGAATATTTTGTGTTTCCATCAGTTTCATTTAGTATATACTTTTAAAAATGACGGATTAATTGTAAAATTAAATCTTCAGGATTTCAAAATATTTGAAATGTATTGTTTGCTATGAGAAAAATCTTATCATATCCTACGTAAATTTTTTGAGAAAAAAATGTATTTAGTGATTATTCGATGCAATGCGTTGGTTCATGGAAAAAAAATTGTTAAATAAATCACGAAATTCTGAAACGAAAAAGCAGATCCGAAAAATATTAAGGTACGTAGGTTTGATTAGAATATTTGTCATTTTTCGAGTAGGGTCGAAAATGAGCTAGAAATGCCGGGTTCTTGGGCCTTAATGGGCAATTATGAATGATTAATTGACAATAAGTCGACAATATAAATATAAATAATTCTTCATCTTCTTTATCATAATTTTATCGCTTTTTTAGTCTCCTTAATTAGGTGTAATAAGAGGTCAGAGGTGGCATCATGTATTTCCGTATGGCGATTACCAATAAGGATGGTTCGGGGAATGATACATTCAAAAAACGCACTCTCTATTGCATATGGAGCTTTCCTAATGGATATATTCATGATAGACAATGATCCTATACCCTTATTGTTCAAAACCTGCAGAAAAAAATATATAAGTTCATCTAATTACGAGTCGACGAACAACCGACTCCAAATCACTAGGATTTTGAAATCCGCACTATTCTTTATACGTAAAAATTTTTGTATTATCGCGAATAAACACTCGGATTTTAAAATAGGTTAGTGAAATTATATATTAGCATTAAAAGTGTTTTTTTTTATTAGCGATAGCTACTCATTCTCGCATTGAAATTAATTATTCATGTTTCATATCACAATAGATACTTATCAGAAAAAAATTATTGTATCGATCGAGCGTGGTAACTACAATTGGAGCAAGACTTTGAGTGATTCGGAATTAAATACAGATCAAATCACTAAGCTTACGAAGTTCTTGCACTACTCAGGAGATGAATTGTGAGTAAAATTCATCCAATTGAAAATTAAGACATAATTATTTGTATTTGGGAATATTCTATATCCAATTGTTGTTTTTGCTTGTTTCTAGAGCCAGAGAACAACTCGTGACCTGTATCGATGATGAATTGCATTCGACGTTTAGTGATTTACGTGAAATATATATTGAGTTACCGATCTTCAAATGACTTTAGACAAAAATTAAATGGAAATAACTGAACTTAATAAGTGTAACTTAAATCGATACCTTCATCATGATTTCAACCAAGTTATAAATATTCGATACTTGAATTTTTTTTGATAATTTAAATGGTTGTGATAAAATTGTTAAATAATAAATTAGATGAAATAAAGTGATTTCAATTATTATTGTTGTAATTATAAATAATTTTAACAAACAGCAGTCAATTATGGTTTCTTTTTTAATTTGATAAAATTATTTCTCATTTATATGCAAAAAATAATTCGATTTGATGATTTTTAATATTTTTTTTTCATATTTCTCTTTTTTCTTGCAAGTACACGTAGAAAAGTTGTCATCTTTGAAAATGAATAACTTTTTAAATACGCAATGTATTTGATTGAAATTTTTTAATAATATGCAGAATATGATATTAATTTTTCAATAATACAGCATCATTTTGTAAAACCAGTCAGAACCTCCGTAAATTAAATCTTCGATTTATGGTGGAATAAACAAGGATTGAGGTAAAATAGAAAAACAAATTTTTTCCGGTATAGTACCAAGTATTTATTTACACGCACCAATTTCATGTTCTGCCCTGCGGCCAGAGTGCATTATAATATTTCTTACCCACGTTCTAGTGGATGAGACTGAAACTTGTTACACCTGCATATTATTATCGGTCTTGTTATTATAATTATTATTGTTAATGCTACTATTACTATTGTTTTTTTTTTCTACAATGCACTTTGATCAGCAGGGCAGGGGTTTAGCGCATTGGGCTTATCAAGATACCTGTAATCATCGTATCACATTCACTCTTAGAGATATTACATTTCGATGATAACATGAAAATTTAGGTAAGAACACACGTATTCTTAATAAAAATATAAATTAAGGCTAATGTGGTCAATACTGCTCGTTATTATTATTTTTTAATTAAACAAAAAAGAAATTCTTATCGTCGTTGGTGGAGAAGAAGAAATAAAACGCAGGTGCCTCAAAAGTTAATTAAATAGGACAAAAACATTCACCGAGGGATATTAGGGTCAATACGCATCAAATGTCCATTAAGTCTCTAACTGTAGTTCTATCGTGAATGAACACAAGCTCTGACAAATTCGATTAGATCTGATCGTCGAGAAAAATAAACGTGTTAATGTCGCACGTGAGACTCTCGGAAATGATTATCGCCCTCAAAGTGGACAGGAATAAAAAAAAAAAACAATACGAAAAAAAAGTCAACCATTTCTCGATTGTGGCCCAAGCGTGAGAAGAATTCGATCGAATGAACAAATCGTAATGTGTCTTATTTTTCGTTCTATTTCGAGGCATTTCGTTACGAGCCAACGGGAGGGAATTGGAATGGGTCAGAGAACGTGATTTGAAGAGATATCAGTTTCAAACGAGTATCAGCCAGAGAGAAAGAGAGGGAGAAAGGGACGTTTCGTAGATTCTGTATTAGCTTTTTTTCTCGGCTATCCGCCAGCAGGGCCTCTCGAAATCGAGCTCTCGTCAAAGAGATCAATTTCGATAATTTTATCATTTCTTTTTTAACTTTCGAACACCAGAAATGAATTGATCGAACATGGCAAGCACAAATCTAGAGAAATTTACGTAATTATTTACTTCCTGCACGTTAGAGAGACGATTTTTTTTTTCAACGAAAAAAAATTAATTTACCTCAGCTTCGATATGAGTTCTATTTTTCTCGATACTCGTATTACCTTTACGGACGTTTACGCGTACAAAATATAAAGCGTAGGTTGGATCCGGTTACCCTGACCTACCTCTTCCCACATACACACAATATCAAGACAACCGTGTGTTACGCATTTTTTTTTCTCGAGCTCAGTTTTATTTTAGAGAATCGAAGGAAAAAAAAATATTCATATTGGAAGGTCCAGCGTTTTTGAGGGAGTAGGAATTTTAATATCCAGTCGAATTTGGCATTGAATGAAATGGAAAATATACCAATAAAAATAATAAGATAGTTCTTCGATAAACTGATACGAAATTTCAAACAAATTTAATAAAATCCAAAGTCTCGACGTCTGAAACCATTCTTTTTTCTTTCAAATTTGACACTTGGAATTAATAATCCCACTTCTTTTTTAGAACGACATGAGTGATAAATAGTTCAACTAAGGTCACGTCAGTTTAATATTAAAAACGATCAACATACGAATATTTTTTTCATAAATTTCATTCACACGTGATATTGAACGGAATTTCAATTCGCAACTAGTCCTCTGAAATTGTTGATAAAAACTAAAAAGCTACATCGACTGGCACGTCGAATATTAGAATAATAATAATTTAAAAAAAAATTATTAAGTACGTAAGTTTTAAGCACTCTCCGGTATAGGTAGTAGACGCGTTGTATGAGTCGATGGCTAAAATTGCATCTGACTAAAATTCGTTCGATCGTTTGTTTGTCCATGATTCATTCAGTTTTTCGTAAAGTTCAAGAAAACTGTGTGCAAGTGATGGAAAAAAAAAAAATTTCAAATTAAGGTCAGACTATAGTGAGTTTTCAAACATATTGGGAGGATCGAAAATCACATAAAAATTTCCAATTTCCCTGAGACTATTTTTAATGAAAAACTTTCATTTCGAATCCAAACAAAACTTTCAATATCGAGTCGAATATCACTTTAGTCTTCGATAAGAATAAAATTCGGTAAGAGTCGATCGTTCGCGATGATTAAGATCATTGAGAGCCAAGAGGCAAAGGATCGTAGGGTGTTGCGTCATGGCCGACGTATCTGTTATTTTTTTTATGAACAAAGCCATTTTCCGAATCGGCCTTGTAGTAGACGACCCTTCTGATACCGAATGGATCGACATATCCGAAGGATCCAACGGTTTTATCGTCGTTTGGTTTTTTCTCTTCCTCGTGATAATGAGACTTGAGATAATATTGAAAGCCATCGGCAGTGGTGTGATGTCCGTCGTAGGGTGGAAATTCGTATTCCGGGACTTTTCCGGAATTTCGTGATTCCTGAACGTCTGAACGACGATTGATCGCGTATGAGGTTCGTCTCTGACCACCAGGATTTCCGAATGATCCTGGATTATCGTAATTTTGTCGCCGATTGCTCGAGTAGTAATTGATGGATCCTCTGTTGCGCCGAATTCCAGTCGTATTGTAATTGGCGCTGATCGGTGCGACAGGCAATGCCGAACTTTTACTGTTGGTCGATCTTCTGTCGTGTCTGTATATGCCGTAAGTGGATTCCGGCGATATTTGAACGCCGATCGACTGGCTCGTCCGTAAATCCTTGTTGGACTCGTATATCGGTGGTTGAATATCCACCGATGGCCGAGAAATGTACGAAAAGGAGTTACGGTAGGGAGCCTCATAAGGAGCTTGGAAATTGTACGACGGTTGAAGATAATTAGTCGTTGATTTGCCGTAGCTGTCCTCGAGCAATATCGGACGGGGATCTATTGTGCTCGAGTAATAATTCGTTCGTGGCCTCGAGGTCGTTGTACCTAACTGATATCTTCTCGTGGCCGGCGAATAGACTCTGTATGGTTTTATCGTGTTGGATTCAATGCTATTGCTCGACACGTCTTGTATAGTTGATTGCCTGTGAATTATGAGAATTTCTATTCGTTAATCGATATTTTAATGGACGTTTTTTTTGGGTGAAATATTCAAGGGTAATGTCGAAGAAAGATTTTTCGTTAATCTGACATGATGACCGGTACCATGTCCGAAATTAAATAATGATTTAGAAAGTTTTACGATCTCCTCATCAACTTCGTTTTTTTAGCTTCTATTATAATAATAATAATAATACCTGAAAGGATTTGGCGGCCTTCGCGGTTTGACCAAAATTCCAGACTGTGCGGGCACTCTTTTACTGGCTGCTACAGCATCCTCGATCGGTCGATCTTTGCCAACGTAAACCATTTTCGATCTATGAAAAAATCAATTGAAATTTGAGCCAATTGTGAACTAAAAACTTCTTTGGTTATTTTGACTTTTTAAATGGACTCGATATATTTACTTGAGTATTCTAAACCCCTCGCGATCTGCTATGTAATCCTTGATACGAAGGTATCCCAGAGGATCGAGCCAGCCCTCGGTGCCGATGACCGTTCCATCCTCGAGTCTCTTTTCCTTCCGGTACTGGCCATTGAGCGTTTGAAAGCGAAAGTATCTCTCGGGACCTTCGTCCGTTTGTATGTGATATTGAGTGTTTGGTGTTGCGCTCCAGCCACTTCTCTCGGCTTCGATCTCGTCTGCCGTCAGACAAAGGACCGAAACCTTCGAAGAGATATGAGAAAAAGAAGAAGAAAAAAAGAATTAGAAAAAAAAACATAAATTACTCGATTCATCGGGCATCTGGGTCGAGTGTAATGTGTAAAGTTGATTCGAAGGAAAAAAAAACGGATGGGGGAGATAAACAAAAATTAGAATCAATTGTACAGATAACGTGAATTGAAGAGGAGTAAAACGTGTATGTACGCTCTTGAAGAAGAGTGTTGATTTTGCTATAAATCAACGACGCTTGTCATTGCGGTTCTTCGTAACCGTTTAAGGTTCGATCAGGGACGTCAGACGATTCACCTAATTCCGCGCGACTATTTGTTACGAATTCTTCGCGAGGTGTAAGCGTATACGAGAATATATGTACATATATTGTACTCGCAGACGAACGGCGAGAAAAAAGTATAATTATAGTGGCATGACGTTGGGTGGTGGGTTCGGTCGAGGTGAGGCTCTTCTCATTCCGATTCAAGATCGAGTGTTTTTTTTTTTCTTTCTGCGTCTTATTCAACTAAACGATTCCCTATATAAGTAAGATTTCCTTATTTTAGTTTTTTTTTTATTGAGTTATTTACTTCCTCTATAATTTAATTAAGAAAATAATTAACATTTTTGAGAATCTCTCTTTTAGCGGCACTTCATAGACGAAATTCCTTCATGAAGAAAGAGCTAAAGAGAACCGCTTGTATACGGAACTACATCATAACAAACGTGAAAGAAGAACGCGATTCGTGTGTGGGCTCGATTGTATGTCACGGCGATCATTTTTTTTTTTTCGTCAAGACATTGAGGTGCTCGCGTTAGTTGATTCGCCGCTGCTAAATAATTGCGTGGGCACATAATGGACCTCGAAAAATAATGGCCTTGGTGCGCGTATCTGAGATAAAAAAAATTGCGTGGTCGCGCAATGGCGTTTCTTCGGCGTACAATGTAGATTGAATAAACAATGGAAATACGAGCGAGGATGCCAAAAGGGATGATAATCAAAATGTGACAAAAAAATATTATCGTATCGCTTTTTTTCAAATTCCTATTATCTTTAGCCTCGTTTTATTTCACTTGTCGTTTGTGGATGAAAAGAAACTCAAGATAACGCTCGAAAGAAGAAACGCCGTTATAATACAGCGAATGCGTAATATGTGCGTGGTTCATATAAATTCAAAAGGCGAGAGAGTTGCACGAGACTTTACGAGGGCAAAGCGTTTATCTCAAGGGGAGAGTGCAAAACTTGTGGCAAAATATACACGCACACATGTGTGCGCGTATATAAGACGGTATTTCTTCGATGATGAGAGGGAGACGCGACAAGCGCGATCTTACTCAACAAATTCTTCCTCACGCGACCTCTTCTTCTTGTGTATTTCTTTGGAGCCGGTATCCTCGCGCCGTTGTCGTCATCGGCGCGGTTCGTCGACGGGTTCGCCGTTGCGAGGATCGCGAATGCGTGGGATTGGGAAAGTGTCTCCGGCTGTGGCTCCGGTCCATATTAAGAGATCCCATGACAGATATATACGTAACTCTTTGGTCCATGTGGGTCCAAGGATTCCATCGATATATCCCGTGTCAGGCCGGACACTTACTCGGGCGAATGACAAAAAATTAGTACTTGGAGAGTCGTAACCATAACTAGACCCTGAAGCATTAAACTATACGGTACACTCCTGTGAGCAGCTTCTCCGTTCCGTAAATTTCAGTCCGAGTTAAAACCCAGATCGCTTGAGCAAAACGTCTTTTACTGTCGACTTACTACCGATCTTGAAGCAAGCGTTAAAACTCCAGCGTATCAGTTCGCGTGGGCGAACGTGACGGCTCGCCCGGCGTTAAACTCTCCGCAAACCCTCTCGGTATATAAACGGAAAAAAATAAATAAATGTCTTCAAACCCAGCATGTTTACGGAGCCGCGCGTACGTTGCTCCTGCGTCTGCTGATGGTTCTCTTTGGCTCCTCTGCCCACTCGTCATGTCTCTCCTCTGTAACTCTCTTTCTCGTTCTTTCTCTTTTGATCCTTAGAAAAACTGCGTCATAGACATGGCGATATCGCGCGAATACCGTTACAAAACGTTGAGCTTTCAGAGAGTAACTTCCTACACACGCGCTCCTTAGAATATATCTGACAATCGACGTCCTCTGCGTATTGCGGAGGGTATAACAAGACCCAGAGCGAGTTAATCGTTTTCGTATGGACAGAGAAATTTGTACTCGGCTATGTACACGATCGATAGGAAATTTCAACGTTCCTTAAGCGTTTCGTATTTACTTCCCGTTGCCACCAATAAATTTCTCACGCGGGAATACCCGCAAACTCGTGAGAATACTCAAAAGGAATTACACCCAAGTTCCTTGGAACACCCACTCGTGCATCACCTTCTTTGTGCTCAAGGATTCGTCGTATATGTAACTAGAGACTGCGAGGAGCATTGCCCTCCTTGCGGAATTAATGTGTAACGATCTCCGGCCGGTCATTTCTCTCGATCACTAATCCGAGGGGAGAGGGATGGGTGCGTGGGCACGAGCTATAAGATGCCTCGTAACTCTGTCCGTCCTTTTTTTTTACAGCTTATTAAAATTTCACTGAGTTTTCAGAAGACAGGTTTATATAATTGAGCCACCGTTTATTTTAGTTTTCGACTCGTTACTTTGCGAGGCGCCGTTACGAAATTTCTGTTAGTTTCTAAACGTATCATATTTGGAAGGAAGTTCATACGTCATTTAAAATCGACAGTTTTCTTCATCGAGTTTTTATTACGACACATATGAGATAAGGTCATATCCCGGAAACGCGAATGAGAACGAGTCTGCTGTGTGTACATAGAGCGACATTGTAAATCGAAGGAAAGAACAATTTCCTGCTGATGTATATATACATATGATCGTGAGAACTTTAGAAGTTTATCTCAGTATTTATTATACAATATACATTTTCCTCGCCTCAACGTAATATCACGACTTTCTGACGTTTGCGATATTATAAGCTCAACACACGAGAGTAGGAAAGAGAGAGAGAGAGAGAGAGAGAAAATGCCCGAGAGTCTTTGCATTATGCGAAAGGGTTATGATCCTCGTATTCTGATAATCGTGAGAGGCTCTAGAGCCGATGGAAATGTACATAAGTGCATTAATCGTACATAAACTTTGCACAAATATCTCTGTTGCGTGAGCGTTGCCATTGACCGTGGGATCGAAACACTCAATATAATATGAATTATTGAGATTATTCGACGTACCAAGACGTTAAAGACGAAGATTAAATTGTGTAAAGAGAAAAGAAAGAAAGAAAATACGATTAGCGAAGAAAGTTCGAAGTGTGCGAAATAGAGATTCCATGAAAAGCAATTTAAAAAAATCACGTCACCAGCAGCGACAAATTAGAGACACTTCTCAAATTATGTCTGCAATTATGTGTCGCATACTCTATATACATTTTTTGAACACCAGCGAAGAAAAATGGATCGTTTATATATCGACGTAACTTTAAGTGTGAAAACGTTTCGGTTACGTCCTTTCATCGTCTTCTCAGACGATCTATGTAGTACACAAGAGGAACTTAAATTGCTCTTTCTCGTTGCGCTATACGGTCATTGTCTACCGTCGTTCTGAATGGCTCAGGAGCTATTGACTTCATATATACAAGGCGGCGTTGATGATTATGATGATGATGATGATGATGGTGATGATAATGACGAAGACGACGAGAAAACTTTACTTTCACGCGCGGCCTGTCGGAACAAACATCTCTTTTTCAGAGTTCGTTTTCATCGGTCATTGAACGCTCTTTATCGGTCGCTGACGCAAAATCAAGTTGATTTGATTTGAAAAAAAAAACTGAATGTCAAATGTACGCGAAATACATTTGCAATATGTGCTTTCATATTTTTTCTTAAATTTTTCGATCCAACCTCGAAATTGTCTCGCGCTAGAATCGCCTTACGAAATTGCTATAGGACGTCCTTTTTCGACTCGTATTCGAGAAATGAAAGTTGTTTCAAATTTATAGCTAGCCGAATAAAAATACATATATATACCTAAAATCTTTCACCTCCTTTCTTCGGGCTCTTGAAGACCCTCCCTATAGAACTCTCGATTTCATAAAATGTTAATTTTTCTCGAACCAAACGGCTTTTTTGAGATCCCACGAATTTTAAACTAAATTATCTTTCGAATATGGGCCTTCTTAATATTTTTCTCTCGAATTTACGTTACCAGTTTTTTTTTTATTTATTAACTATTATGTATGCAGTATCGAAAGTGCACAGTTTGATTATTCAATTAAGTATATCTTCGAGAATGTACGCGGACTACACAGTCGCACACGTTACGTCACTTTATTCAATAATCGTATCGCGGCTCGGCTGATTATGAGCGCTTCATTGAGAACAAGACAAAGAGAATTTTTTTTTTTTTTTTATTATCTTGTACCATAGTGCAACTAATAAAATACACTTATGTCGTTGTAGCTCAAGGTCAATGAGGCTAATAGATATTCAATAGACAGCTTGACGATTCAACTCCGCACACGATGATAAATGGTTTTTCCGATCGATGAGTCTACGGGTGTATCACACAGTTGGGCGCTGCTGTTTTATATTCTTCGTGCATTGATCACGTTTTTGCTATTAGCTGCGCTCTCGTAACCTTGATATTGATATTGCGCTGAAATTTTGTCACGTTATTCAACACATATTTTTATTTTCGAATAAAAGAAAATTGAAAAATCATCTATTATTCATTAATAAAAATAAAAATAAATTTTATCCCACGTGTGGATTGAATTTAGATGAAAAACATCATAGTCTCGATTTAAAATTTATAATGACGTCATAGATCATCATTCACAAGATATCTTCTGGACCAAACGCTGTCGCAGAAGAAATTCTTACAGCTTCTCACCAGACTTCTATCTCCGCAGGTTTCCCCTCGTTTATAATCAACTCCTTCGCTCTGCTCACGCGGGAATACGTGAAAAATCTTTACCGCTCATTACGTGACCGCCGTTGAGCATAACTATATATATATATACGCGGTAACGCAGACCTTTCGGGTGAAGGTGAATGCCGAGGTAAAATACTATGTATATCTCGACGTTATATTTACACAAGTCTTTGCTCTTTCGTGAGAATAAAGTTGCATTGATAAAAGCATTATTGTGATATCATTTAATCATTGAAGATTTATTTTAAAATAATAATTTTTTTTTTTCAATTATATCGACAAGAGATTGATGAAAGATATTATAGCGTCTGAAATGATAGGTTTGAAAATATGTGACCAGAGAATGTACAAACAATGACAAGCAAAAAAAAAAAATTAAATTACCATCATTATCAGGGAACGTGGATGATTAAAAACTGTAAATACACACGGGTAGTGGTAATTAAAGAAATTCTTTCGCCACGATAATTCTTTTCCTCGGTATACAAAAGTCAATTCGTTTTGTGTGTGCCTCGCTATACACTCAAACATATACGATCGCTTATCCACCACGTATATCAATTCTTTTCTCACATCAAAACCACGAATATCTCATAAGAGACTAAATAATGACGATAATAATTCTTTGGCTAAATTATTCTCGTATTCATAATTGGCCGAAGAATGTAATATAATTATCCAGAGGCTCATAGCGCGATATTGATATAGAATTATTCGAAATAAAAAGAAAAGATTGCCTCTTCAAAGCAAGGATGAGAAAGAAAATCTCGTAGCGATAATAACGAATAAATATGCGTAACTCCCCAAATAATTGCGATATTAAACGATAATTTTGTTTTATTTTTACGTGCTTTTTTTTGTTTCATGCCTCGATATGGAGAAAAATGTACAGAGAAATTATTTAGCAATCAGGGCGAAAATTTACTATAATGTTCCCCCCTCCCCCCGCGAGAAAACTCGTTTGTGGCGAGTTAGCAGAGTGGCAAAAAATAAATACTGAGTCAGTCGTGTGTAATGGCAAGCGTCGACATGTATATATATGCAAGTATGTATCAACCCACTCGCTTACGCGATCTAACCGTAATAGGAAGTGCGTGAGCGGCAGCAGACTTGATATACGCCATATAATATGTGTGCGATTCGATCGGTTATCGTGATCACTGCACAAACTTAACGCGACAAATGAGGCGATTATTTTGCATATAATGAGGCTTTATTCGTGCACAAATAATAACGATAAATTGGAAGAAGATCGACGAATAATCCCTCCTTAGGATTGAAGTTCCAATGGCCATTTTATCGAAAAAAAAACCACATGGTAAACAGTAATGGCAGTGAAATATTCAATGTTAAGGTTGTCTCGGACAGGGAACATACTGCAAGTGGATTACCTTGACGAAATTCATATTAGTCTTAACCTTGGAAAACTCCAGGCCATGCCATACTTTTTAGGAATTTTAAATTTGATCGAATTAAGATTTCAATGTTGAGGTCATTGTCCATTGAAAAAGAGACTGGTCAAGTAGATCCAAAGCTTCGTAGTCAAGACCAGAATGAAAATCGAGGAAAAAATGGTTTACGCAAAAGAGCCGCATGATGTCAATGACGTGATAATTAGTTTGGAGAACATTTTAAGTGCCATTTTGACGCGATGACTTTATTTTGCGAATGATTCTTTTTCTCTTCACGATAAATCCATTCGTTCGGAATGATTAGCATTTACGATGGGAGAGTCTCTCGCGAATCTTTCAGTTTCGAAGAACATTGCGTGTGTGTGATCTCGAGAGTTTCCTGGATATGGAATGAATCATATTAGATCTGAAGTAACATATAGAAGCAGATGTGGAATTACCAGCATGCCTTCGAATGCTTGGAATCTCATTTGAGTAATAATTGCAAACAGTGCGTACATTACATAGTAAATAATACAACGTTGAGTAATGTTTATTTTTTTCTGAATTGTTTTACTTACAATGTATTTGTTTTGTTAAGTTATTATATTGTCTCAATTTTTCATTTACTTTTCTCTAACAATGAAAAGAGGGAGGTCGCATATTTTCAATTGAACTGGATTTTATTTTCACTACAAGCGTGTGAATTGTAAGACAAGAATTTCTTGGTACATCAGAATCCTCGGCAGTTTTGATTGTATCGCGTAAAATTTTCTTGAGCCGGTTAACCACAAGAATCGTGGCTGTAAAATGAGAGGGAAGCAAGAGATAAAAACCTCATCGAGATGCTGGCAGAGAGTGAGATAGGAAAACGAGTGTACTCTATAAAAAAAAGGGCAAAAAAAACAACGAAAATATCGTACCTATCTCGTATATATCACTTTAAAAGTTACTGCGGGTCATCGCGGGGTTAAGGGTTGCACCAGGAAGAAACTTTTGCTCGCAATGCCGCGAACCGTCTCACTTCGGTTACGTCCGTTATATGCACAGCAAAAAGTCCATTTACGAGCACATACGAGTGGGCAGTAAATCACGCCAATTCTTCTTTAACGTATGCGCGATCTGAATTTAAATTTTTAAAGAAACGGAATAAGATATATATATATATGTATGAGAAGAAAAATACCGCTATGAACATAATTCACGTTGTGCAGAAATTCAAGCAATGAGATTCAAGTTTTTGGTCAGTTTTAACGATATTCGGTGAAATTTTATTGAAAAATGATAAATTAAGGATGTTCTTTCGATACAGTCACAGTCAGATATTTTTTTTTGTACAAAGTAAAGATATAAATCATCAGATATAATTTTTTTTAAATAATTTTTTGAAAATTTAAGTGAATCTTTTTAAATATCAGAATTTAATAAATAAAAAATGTAAAACCATTTCACGATTTAGTAATCAAGATATCCGTTATTTAAAATGTTAACTTTAACATGGGCTTTTATGGGAGGTTTTGAAAAATTGCGATTTTCAAAAAGAAATATTTTGATTTCTAAATGATAAAGCTTTTTAAAATCACTTATAT